>VCAZ01000059.1:482500-642500 GCA_005784505.1 Bagarius yarrelli
GTGTTACCTTCTGGCTCATCTACACAATATGTCCTTAACTTTTACACAACAATATTCTTAGTAATTCATATCTTTCTCATTACCTCTTTTTCTCACTCTCTTTCTCTCTCTTTCTTGGGGCCGGGTTAACTTGCCTCTGAGGTACCAGTGACCAGATTCTTGCCCCTTTCCCCGATTTCAAGGAGCTTCAAGGATGAATTGGGACTCGCTCTGCTCCACTGACCCAAGGCTACACTTTACATTACATTTGATCATTTCAATATGGTGTCACCCAGATGAGGATGGGTTCCCTCTTGAGTCTGCATCCTCTCAAGATTTCTTCTTACTTCACCTCAGGAAGTTTTTTTTTTGCCACAGTCGCCTCTGGCCTACTCACTCATCAAACGTTTTTCTGTACTATTTTCTTGGTTGCAAAATGGTGCATGTGCTGGCTGTTCTGTCAGTTTGGGGCACTTCAATAGCAGTCCATTTTCCTGCAGCAGTCTGTAATTGACTAAATGCAGGTCTTATTTTCTCACCAGGTCAGAGGCTGCATGTTTCTGCCTGTTCTTGCTTTTATCAAAGATTTTTCTTTTCTCTGATCCAACTTTTAATCGTGCCACTTTTCATACCCGCATGCCTGTTTTTCCACCAGTCAAGTTATTTCAAATTCAAGTCATACTTCCGCCGTCATCTTCTCTGTATCCTTGTCCAGAACAAAAAAAAAACCAAACACACACACCCCCCCCCCCAAAAAAAAAACGGCAACATGCTTTCGCATAATGACACATAAACACTGCACTTAAACATGAGCTGCCTTTTTGCTATTCTTATTGTGTATTTGCAGGCATTATGCTCTCCGTCTACACTCTTTCTCTTGCTACCCTTCATTGGAGGTAATTACCCTCTCTTGCTTAAGAGAAGAGCATCTCCTCTCCTCACACATAAAGGGAGTAATGGGCCACATCGCCTTGACATAATAGCTATATTAGACGCAATTGTCTTTCTGTATGGTTTATATCAAACAAACCTTCGGACCATATTATTACATGGTATGAACTGCTGTTGCAGTCTAAGATGACAAGTGATGAAACTTTGGCACTTTGTTTTTTGTCAGAATTCCTAGAGATACAAAGCAATGTGGTATTTTGTGGCCCACATAAAAACCCCTCTGCCTGTCGTTGTCTTTTGTTCTACTAACGTGTTTTTTCCTCTTTTTTTTTCCTTTCTATGTTCAATAGTCCATATTCCACCTCTTTTTAGATTGATTATGAGTAAACAGTCCTTTAAAGGTCAAGGATGGGGTAATAATTGAGTTGACTTTTGACCTTAGTAGACTATAAAGCACTTAGTGTCAGCCTCAGACTTCACGCCCATGAACTGGTCTGGTTCCTCTCAAGGTTTCATCCTTGTACCATCTAAAGGGGTTTTTTCCCCAGGCTTGCTTACCAGGGATGTACTTAGCGATGTTTTGCAAACGTTTTTTACTTTCTAACATTAATCACAAACTTTTTTTATTGTTACTTATGTTCTGCAAAGTTGCTTTGAGACAATATCGATTGGTAAAAGTGCTATATTAACAAACCTGAATTAAAACAAGCTGAATAGCTGATGTGAATGGTACACAATCAGAAAAAAACATCTGGCTTCGTATAACATGCAACATTAAAAAATTTGGTATTTTTAGTCATGTTATTGGTCGATTTCCTGGGATTTCTGTGGTACGAGCACATTTTGTTTTTTTTAACTGCCTGCCTACTCGTTATGAAGCACTACTTCCCTTGAGAAAGAAGTGTGTGTTTACATCTGTGACAATAAAACCTCATGAGTAAAAAATGCTTATGAGAGCAGCAGGATTTGTGGTATGAACTCATTATTTACATTATTATTTAGCTTTCGTTACACGCCAGTCTGTCTGAATGAAACCAACTGTGACTGGTTGCTTCAAATGCCATTCAGCTGCCCTCTTGGACATTCCTCAGCCAATGAATTTTGCATGAAGACTCTCCAGACTTCCTGCCATCACTCTGAAGCACTAAACCATAGCGCAAAACATAGTGTTCAGTAGCTGCTTTATTCAGGCTACCATTGTGGAGGATTGAATCTTGGCACCATTGGTATAAATTGGGGAAATTTAGACCTTTCCATTGCAGGGTAGAAGCACACATTAGTGACAAATCAGCATTGCCGGTTTGTTTATTTCTATATTTTTTGGCGAGAACATGTACAATCAGTTAAGTGAGCCAAGGACACATGTAGAGACAAGGAAATGTGAGGTAGTAATGGTGATTCCTACTGCACTATCCCACCCCCTATGGACCCACATTCTGTTATTTGTATTGCCACACATAGTAACTCAATCAAGCCTGTTCTATCTGAAGAGAATTGTTTTTTCCACTCAGTTGTACAGAACAGCAATCCTCAGCAGTCATGTTTGATAACACTCATACGGCGTAGAACTAAAAATCTGGAAAGTTCCGTTTGGATTCACATAAAACCAAATGCAGTCCTTATGCAGAGCTCCTCCTGTTGGCAGTTTTTACTGTTTACAATAATGTAGCTCAGCTGCTTTCACCCGTACACTCGCTCCATGTTTAAAGCATTTTAGAATCGCTCCGCTCCAGCTTCATTACAGATGTTAGTTTCCTATTATTTGCTTATTCTGCGCTCCCTGCTTATTTACTCTTTACTCTGGTATGTTCACGACAGAAAAATTTGTGCTTCACTGTAATATATTTTATTATAGGAAGATAGATAGTAGTTAATGAAATACATCTTTTACTCTGTTCTGTCAGTGATATTTAACTGTTTATTAACATGAATTATTTCATGCTCTATGCAGTTGCATTATGGGCCGTTAAAATGAGTTACGCTTATGATGGAGCATTAGTGGAGTGTGTCAACGCTTCGACTTTCAAAAAACCTGCCCCTAACTCAACATCACACCGCATCACTCCTTACTCTGCTCCCACTCTGCTCCACCCTGCTCACATACACTGTTTCTACCATTATTCTGTGAAAAAGACTCCGGTAATGAAAAGCTCTGCATCAAAATCTATACCATAGCATACTGTTTATTTACACGCATTAGCAAGAAAGAAATTGAAAGAGAGAGAGGACGAGAGATAGAAGGAGAAAGAGAGCAGGTAGTGTTACAACATTACATCATCCGTCTGGTCAGGCAGATTTGTTTTTTCACAACATTAAAGGAAGGAAACATCTCCTCACTGCCAAAAAAATGTTATAAGCTCTAGTCTACGCTGGATTACAAAACCTCGCTGACATCCAAACGTTATCTCATCTAAAGAGCATTCGGGATACTGCTGCTCACCTGGTGTGTAACGCACATTCCTGTGACTTATCCGCTGAGGTCACTTCAGAAAACTGGCACTTTTAATTCATGTACTGCCATATCTATGATTCAGATTGGATGAGAACAGATGTCACTAAACTCGGTACTAAAGAGCCGGTGTCCTGCAGAGTTCAGCTCCAACCCTAATCAAACACATCCGAACTACCTAATCAAGGCCTTTCTTGTTATACTTAAAACCTACTGGCTGGTATTTTGAGGCAAATTAGAGCTAAACTCTATTGGACACCCGAATCTGGTGACCCTAGGTTTAGAACATCGCACCCTCTGGTTGTTTCGGGTCTTCCACTTCAGGGTGTTTAGATGCTTTGTGGTGTGGGCTCTTGCTCATGTCAACCAGATGATGATGATTTTTTTGTTCCCCACAAATTTTTTTTTTGCAATGGTGACTTTTGGCTTAAGAAAATTTCACTGTATCAGCCAAACATCTATGTATAAATATCAACACCAACAAATAACCAAAGCAAGAAATTGGCCAAATTAAGTGGCTTGAAAGTATGTCTATATCAGAATTTGTCATGGCAAGTTGTCTGACTCGGCCCACATTTCTCTCTCTCTCTCTCTTTCTGGGTTTTATAGAGGAGAGACCGGACTGCTCTAAAGCCAGGTGTGAGGTCCAGTTCTCTCCCCGTTGTCCTGAGGACTCAGTGCTGATTGAAGGTTACGCCCCGCCGGGCAAATGCTGCCCTCTGCCCAGCCGCTGTGTGTGCAGTCCTGCTGGCTGTCTGAGGAAAGTCTGCCAACCTGGATACCTCAACATCCTCGTATCCAAAAGTTCTGGCAAACCGGGAGAATGCTGTGACCTGTACGAGTGCAAACCAGGTAAGAATGCTAAGCTTCTCTGAAAGAAACCCAACACAGTAGCGACAAAATGTATTAACATGTATGTGGAGTTAGTAAGTGTATTTCGAGGGAAAACATGCTGGGGAAGAGCTTTAATGTATTCTAATGTCATTAATCTTTTATTATTTGGGCAAACATTTGCATGTTTAAGCATCGCATTCATACATTAGGTGTGTTTTATTCAGTTCTGCTTTCACTCCTATTGCAACCAGTGTACTTCTGAAAAGGATTTCCACTAGATTTTGTGGGAAGGGGGGTCTTTGGGTATTTGTTAATCAGACACTAATGTTGGGTGAAGAGGTCTGGGGTGCAGTTTGTGTTCCAATTCATCTCAGAGGTGTTCAGTGGGTTTGAATCTGAATAAGGGGTCTGTACAGGACATTAGAGTTCTTTCACACCAACCATAACACACCATGACTTCACGGAGCTCCAAAGCTTTGTGTACAGGGCCATTATGATGCTGGAACAGTGTTTGGGCCTCTCAGCTTCTACAGCATATAGAGACACATACAACTAAACAAGAGGGTGACCGATAGTGGAATTTGCTGGCACTGTTAGTAAGGTTGAACCGTACTTGCCCAGCTAATCGCTTTTAAGATTAATAAAATGCCTCGGGGTAAAATAATTCTGAAACGTGTATATATAATTAATGATATATTTGATATATTTATAAATATTGAAGGGAATAAAATAACATGCAGTGAGAGGTGAAATGGGACCTTGAAAATTATTGTAAGTTAACAGTGCAATAAATCAGGCCAACAGATAAAATTAAAATTTGTTAAAATTTATTAGTCAATGTTGCAATTAACTAACTAACAATAAGCAGCACTTCTACAGCATTGATGAAGCAAAGCTATTTTAAAGTGTTACAATGTCATATCTATTCAAACCGTCATACTTTAAGACGGCCATTTTTAAATAACTACACAATTAATGTATAAGAATTGCACTTCTTTGGCTTCTATTTTAGAATACTGGATGTTTGTCTATTCTAAATAAACAAACTATGTTTTGCATTGAAACACTTAGAAAAACTCTGCTATGGATTTTTGCTAATAAACTTTTGTTTCACCAATCAGTGCTGATTAATTGGCAAAAACTACTTAATTACTTTATATTTGTCCTCACTGGTTAAACGCTTGTATTTACATTATCTCGTCTTTGCGATTAAATCCACCCACTTTTAGATTAAATCTTGTTAATTTTATGCGATTACATAAAACAAAACCATTTTCTAATATAAAACCTTTTAAACCTAACAAAAGGAAAAGCCTTTGCTTAACATTTTAGTAGTTTAACACCAAAAACTTTTAATGTAAAAACCTTCAGAAACGGATTTCGTGAGACATATTGCATTTTTGAGTGCTCAATTTTGGTATTTTTAAAAAAAGTAGCCAAGCTGCAACACTCGTTTCTCCAAGATAAAAATCCTGTGGGTCATGTGATACAGCGTCGTTAACTCAACTTCAGCAGTAAGATGGAGAAACAGCTCGTCATTGTGGGGTATTTTATGTAAAATTAAATTTGTGATAGGGTTACGGCAGAGATAGAAAATCATTGCTGTAATGTCTTTGTTTTGATGGCCAACACAGTTGATAGGTTTCCGGAGCGCAAGTGACCAAGCGCTGTGAAAAGAAGGATAAACGGCGAGTCTAGTTTTTTTTTTCCTTGCGTTTTTTTTAGGTATTATATTTGAACTGCCCCTAAAAGGGTAAATAGAGATGGGTTTTTTTTATTATTATTATTATTATTATTATTCTACTTGCATCACCAGGCTGTTGATTTGTCCAGCGCTGATTTAAAATGTGATAAAAGGAGCATCCACCCTGTCTTTATACACTTAAAACAGTTAATAATGGCCTCTTTTTGTTTTCTTTTCAATGCCCGTTGGCAGCTGCAGTAAACAAAGTGACAGGCGCTAGAATTGTTTTCTTTTGTGTGGGTTGGGTGATTTTGTTTTGTTGTCTGCACTTATTCTCACGCCGCTCAGTGGGAAATCAAACGCTAATTTGCTAAAAAAAAAACAAAAAAAAAAAACAGATGTAACACTTTATGTAAGATAGTCATTGTTTTTTATGTTGTTGTGTTTGTTTGGGCAGTTTTCAGTGTTGACTGCAGCACAGTGGAATGTCCTCCCGTCCAGCCTATGCAGTGTCCTGCAGACAGCTACGAAACCCAGGTCAGGCTTACGGCAGACGGCTGCTGCACACTACCCACCAGGTGAGACACACACACAAACACACATACAAGCACTTTGACACCCCACGTCTCTTTTCCACCTTTCTGTCTCTTCCCCACAGCTCCATGATCCTTTACTTTACTGAGCTTTTATCTCTACACACACACAGCTGTACTGTCACCGTGTCTGTTCACTGCTCGCGCTTTAGTGAAACATGTCTGAAAAGATGACAAAAGTGATTGATGGCATTACACAATAAAACATATGCTAAATTGTTATTGAATGACACCACTGCTTTTTTTTTTATACCCTTTTCCTTGTTTTGTCATTTCTTTTGTCATGCTGTCAGGTGTGAGTGCTTGCCTGGAGTCTGCACCTTCCCACAGTGCTCAACAGGAACGCTGCCCCATTTGGTCTCCCGTGGTGATGGAACACCGGGACGGTGCTGTGATGTGTACGAGTGTGCCAACGGTAGATCTTGTTTGCTCATCGAGTATGCGTTGTGTGTGTGTGTGTGTTAGAGTTTTATAGGTGAAATGTGCGTATAAAATCTTACTCAGCTCTGAACAAAAAGACCAGAAGCAGTGTCTGTTGATTGATGTGCAGTGAAAGGACAGAATGTGATGTATGCATGCAAACATACTAATGTTGCCCCTGGTAATGAGCTTCTTGAGCAGTGTAAACACACAGCAGCAGGCTCATTTAGGAGAGCTCAGAAAAACTGAGGGTATTTGTTTAAAGGAAACTCCCCGATCCACAAAGTTGCATGATGTGATTTCACTACCTGTACTACCTTCTAGCTAAAGAGCATAGTGCACAGAAACTGTCTTTTCTAGAGAGGGAAAGAGCTGCACTTTGATTCCGGACTAAAGCTGGGTTTACACTGTGTGAGTTCCGCCACTATTTAGTCATTGAAGACGAATTCTGAAATCCTAAAAGATTCTTATAATCCTTCGTAAATCGCTAGTTTGATATGTTCGCCAATTAATGGTCAATATCACCTTTTTCATCCACTGAGTCAGGAGGCTTTAAACACTTTCCTGTAGTGTGGCTTGTACTGCAACGAGCGCCAATCCAAGAACCAAAAGAGAGGCAAACCTGATGACGCAATTAGCGCGACAACAACACCACACAATTTAGTTATCAAGGGAAAAGAAGTGTTTTCGTTTGTCTAACTGATACCCAGCACAGCTTATTAAACGTGTTACGGATTGAGGACGTAAAACTCCGGACGAGGCCTCTTGTATGTGGATTTATTTTTAATGCTTCTTGACCATTGTTCAGTCTGACATTACAACACCTGAGATACAGTGTGACATGAGGATCTTATTCATACAGTCTGAAAAGCAACAACCAAAAAAGATCATATACGTATATTTTTTTTTCCTATTTGTTATCCTAAAAATCCCTCTAGGATTCAAATATTATTTCAAGATGTCAGTCACATAGTTTGATACTTTGCTAGCAAAACTGGTGCCACAGACCAACTTATCGATCCTGAACAGAGACTGACAGTATGTCTAAAGTATGTAAACACACACACTCAAACATACCAAACCGCGGCATCGGAAAGTTGCGCTCCGGGTATTAAAACCATCATACAATGGGCTACAGCAGTGGTTCACTATTCTGCATTTTGGCTTTCGCTGGTACGATGGCTCTTAAAATGCTTACTACGGATGCGTAAAACTCAAAAAAATCAACCCGATCCGAATTATTTTTATGACGGTCGAAAGTTTCGGAAGCAGTATGTAAACGTAAATGACCCAACGTGAGGTCGTATTTATTTTTAACAAAATTTGCAATGACCTTATTTCTGCGACTAACATTCACCTCATTTATACACCTGAGTTGTTAAGGGTTAAAGGGACTTGCTTAATGACTCAATGCAATGACAGCTTGATGGTGCTGGGAATTGAACTTATGACCTTCCAATCATCATTCCAACATCTTAACCCCTGAGCTCAACCACAACATTGCATATTTAACCACTTGACCAACTGCCCTTGAATCACATTCCAGTCCTGTGGAATTTATGTCGGATTAATAAATAATATGTAGCGCATGTTAATTTTACAGTTGCAGTTACATGGAATCTTTTTCTTACATTATCTCTTATGACCTTAAATCTCATTATGCAGCCCTTCGTTTTACCGCCAAGAGTTTGTCCTGGAAAACTCTCGGTGTGCACTGAGAGAAGTATCTCTAATCTTATCAAGTAAATCTTGATACAAGTTCAGGTTGAGTTCAATACAAAAATGAGTTGCAAAACATTTCCACAAGATACATGTAAACAAAAGGGCAGGAGCAAACAAACAGTGCAACAGCCAGAAGAACATTCCAAAATATTAGAACAAAATATCCCTTTATTTTTCCCTCTATACCATACATTACCGCATGGTAAATTTCATTTCTTTGCGTGCAGTTGGTGTCTGAGCACGGTGTAAGCCCTCCTGAGGGTTCAACAGTGGCAACTTGGCGGTGGTAGGACTTGAACTTCAATTCTCTAATTAGCAACCCAGAGCCTGACCATTAAATTTTTACATTCTTTTCTAAGTTTTAGTCTTTGACTAAATTTGACTGAGGTGGAAATAACATGACCCCCTTTTAAGATAGTAATGGGTAATTAGTCAAACTAACAGTGGCAGTGGATTTCAGTGTTGCCTTCGGCGAATTGCTTTGTCTGCCCTGAGTTTTTATTCATTATTTAAGTCCATCTCTGACCTGCAAATAAAAATTGTGGAAATGTAATTTTATCAATGTCCAAATATTTATGCACCTAACTGAATACAGGCTTAAGACCAAATAAATGCATTTGTAGAATGTAGTAGTGTTGATTTATATGTAGCTGTGAATATTTAAAGAGAGAGGAATGATAAATAATAAAGTGAATGAGACAGTGGAAGGCAGCCAAATCGAATTAAACAGAAATGAGATGTCCGGCATGTCGTCCAGCATGTCGTCCAGCATGCACCCGAGCATCAGTATAGGAAGAATAACAGAAAAGAGGCAGGTCTTAGAAAGTTTGTACCTCCTTGGCAGGTGTTGGTTGGCTTCCTGTTTCTTCTCCAGTGAAGCCTAAGGCACGTGCTGCACATAAGAGAGCAATAAGAGCCTCTTTTGCTGGATGCTTGAAAGATAAGAAAAGGATGAACACACAATACATACATTACCAGAAAGAGACACGCAAGCGCAACGCAGCAAGCGCAAACATCTGTGCTATGATGAGAAGCCAGGGCGTGTGTCATCCCAGTGGCATGCTATGAAGTAGCTCTGTGTCTGGCGGCTGATTAGAGAACAAAGAGGCAGGGCTCAAGATCAGCTCGGGGAAGCATCAAAGCCCCGGAAACAGGAACACTTTGATTGAACATCTGGCCACTGGTGGCTGCATTCGGGCACCGAGCCTGTGTTAATATCACACAGCCTGGGGGGGGTGGAAGAGATAGAGCACAACAGAGGAAGGATAAACTCATCCGTCTGGGTGTTAACCTACAGCATCAATAAGAAACAGCTGTCCTGTATTTACATCGTCATTCGTGTACCGTAACCCCTGACCTCCTGCTTTCTCATCTCAACTTCCTGTCATGGCATCAGCATAGAAAAATGCAGCTTGCAAAACGAAATGAAATGAAGCGTGTGTTGCATGACACATTCGAGCATGAGCCCACGCCGATTTGTGAGGTGTTACACACGCTTCGGTTAATAAGCCAAACCACCGAATGTGAGGACGGCTGTGATAAATACCTGCATTTTAACTACAGTGCACAGAAGATTGCAGTGCCAGACAGCCTTTTTCTCTTCCGAATAGTGTTTAGTATTAATTCAAATCATACATTTTGTTGTTTTATCCATAACACTAAGCATTTGTCCCACAGATTAATTTCCACAGCCTGCACTAGTGTTAGTTTAGCTAATGCTATCGCTGACCAACAATAGGCTATTAATGTGTAATGAAATCCAGCAGCAAGGATTTTTAGCTGACAAGCTAAACAACATTAACAATTAATGTTTTTTGTTTTTTTGTTTTTTTAGTAGTAAGGCTAAACTAAAGAAAAAGCTAGGCTACATTAGCTCACTTTAGCTAACCTGTGTGTTACTGCAAAAACTAAAACGTGTTACTAAAAATAAACACTGAGCTGTTATGTTGTAGCTAGGTGTGCTAACTATTGTAAACACAGCACAAGGGTTTAGACAGTGTGTATTTGTTTGTGGTTTGATGGAACTGATGGCGTTCAGAGCATGCAGGCTCCGAACGCTCTGCCACACGCTGTCTGGATCAGTTGTACCATCTGCAAACAAACCGGCAGCTAGATTACTCCATCGACTGCAGATGGATAAGATATAGTGCAGTTCGGAACAGGAGGATGTGTGTTAGGGACAGTGAGAGAGAAAGCGATCTCAGACAGTGCGTATGTTCAGAATTTCATTTTAGATGATGATGTCATCCAGCTGGAGATAGATAAGGGGCTGATTAGCTTGTGCTTCTATGTGAGAGAGAGAGAGAATGTGCACAGTTTTGTGTGTGTGTGTGTTTTAATCATCTTTGCAGCATATTTTTATTCATCTTATTTACAGGTAAAATCCTTTGTGACAAAAACAAGTGTGTGTGGGTGTGTGTACCAAACACCCACACAAATCTGAAGCTCCTTTTTCTTTCTAAGAGCTGTGTGTGTGTGTGTGTTTCCGCTGCTTTATAATTATTCCTTTGTCACCAGCCTCTTCCGGGTGTAAACAAGCAGTGCGTAGGTCTACACAAGTGCCTTTGCTTTCCATTTGTTTGCTAACGGAAATAACAGAGTTCCAGTTTTCTCCTTTTTGCTGTCTTTATCCACTTCTCCTAGAATCGCTTCATTTCAGAAGTGAGATAATGCTATTTACAAGCGAATACTCAAACACGGGTTGCTGAGTGCTTTTGAATTGAAACTCCCCCTCCCCTCTCCCCCTCTCTTTTTGTGCACTTCTGATTTTAGTGTGTCTATACTGATTTTGGTGAGTCTGAAGCTGACGTACTGACACGCTCACACACATATACACACAGTATTTCATTTGCAAGGGTGTGCTTCCACCAGCCCAACTCTATACAGTCATTACACTAGTTTTTGCTGGGATAAAGGCTGTCATTGTCGAGCAGACGATTGGCGGTTTATGTAAGCCGCTTGAAGCTTCATGGGCAAAAGATACAGTATCAAGACCTCAGAAGTCCTAATTTCATGCTGCAGACCTTTTTCTCCTTCCCTGTTTGGGGAAAGTGTTGAGGTTTGAAGGACCCCCGACTTCTGAGCAGTAAGTGCTGAGAACCCTTTTTCTGTGACGTGAAAGAGGAAACCTCTTTCAGACAATGACCTCTGATTAAGACCCACGCACCTGTCATGAGGTGCTACGCTTAAGCACTAGCCCACGCATAAAAGTAATTACCTTAAAATTACGTAAACTGTTGCTTTATCTATTCACCACCCTTTTTTTTTTGGTTTGTTTGTTTTGCAGAAAACAGACAAATTTGTGCCTCTGGTAAAATAATGAGTGATATTAAGTTAATTTCGATAGCATTATAAATGTAAAATAAATCCTATGACGGATAAGTTCTCCATTCGTCTTATTTCTTTTTCTTATTTTTCTTTTGTCACCATAGCTAGCTTGTCTTCATGGCAAAACGTTTGTAGATGCCTCACCTTTGGATCCATATATGATCTCCAATCATTTGCCAGTCGTCCAATTGTTTGCCTCGTCACCAATCCTTTGCCTCTTCACAAAATGGGAATTACACAACTGTGTAAAACGTCTCCATTTGTTGGAACTGGAACTAAGAAGTCCAAACACTGTTCCAGCATGATGATGCCCCTGCGACAAAGCCCCTGAGCTCCATGACCACACAGTGTGTTCTGGTTGGTGTGGAAGAACTTGAGTGTCCAGCACAGAATCCTGACCCCGACTCAGCCTCACTTGAATACCTTTAAGATGAACTGAAGCACTGACTGAAACCCAGACCTTTAATTGACGTCATCGTTTGCTCTCGTTAACGCTCTTGCAGCTAAATAACCATTCATCCCACAGCTATACACCAAAACTTATTTAAAAAATCACCTTTGGTTCTAATGATTAGGTGTCCATAAATCCTGAGTCATATAGTGTATGTTTATCATAGATTAGTAGAAAGATAAGATTTGACTATGTAATTTCAGTTAAAAAAAAATGTAGGTAACATAATTTGCATTGTCATAGCTGTCTTGGGCCTGCCAAGACAAAGCACACCTGTGGCTCTGTGCGCCTTATCACATTATTTAGTCTGTCTCGCACCAGCTGCAGCCAAAACAAGCCAGGCTCCAGCATAGGGGAGGGAAGCAGGCGGCTAGGAGGCAACGTCTGATGGGCTGTTCCACCGGGGAGGATAGAAAAACACAGGGCTGCGTGAAAATCGCTGGCTATTAGGAGCCCAAAATAACGTTCATCTTTGTACAGTCATCGCTGTCTACAGCTAGATTTTCACCTGGTGTTAGGAAAATGTGGGGGTTTACTCTGACTGCTTGATGGTGCGCTTGCATCTTAATAAGGCTTTCATTACAGGCTTTTGTTTGAATCCAAGTCCGAGTCATGACCCTTTTTCAATTATGGTTCTACCCCGTATGCTGTGTTCGCAATGAACTTATGCAACATTTTCTTAAGTACATTATGGGTGATGATATGTAAATTTGCTCCCTTGTGAAGGTTAGTGGCTTCTGGGTCAGCATCAGTGTTATGTTGTGGCTGTGTAGCCGAGCTGTAAATGAAGCTTTTAATCTCCAGCTAAGGTATTTCACAGGCTGCTTCCGCACAGCCCTGTGAACCAACAGCAATGAGACAGGCTTCCTTTTCGTTTTAGATACCTTCTATCTGTAGATAAGCGCTGTCTGTGTGTGGGTGGCTAAGTCTGTTTCGCCATCTCAGTGACAGAGTAACCGGGCACATTTTTGGATTTGTGTGCGTCACCTGCAATTCTTTCCAACAAACAAGTATGTAAAGACAATTATATTGCTAAAAAAAACGCCAGCACAAGGCTGTAGAACTGGAATTATGCAAAAATTCCATTGGATTCACAATCCAACAGATTTTTTAAACAATTTAAAGAATGGTTAAGAACAAGCTTTAACATGTCCCAGCAGCAGATAGGGCATCTAGAGCAGCTGTGTAATGGGTAAAGATATACATCAGCTATTAAACGAGAGTCAGACAACGAAGCCAGATGAATTTTAGCTACTCGCTGTTATATTATTTTAATGGTTTTTACACTAAGAGGACTAAAGTGAGATTGCAGAACATGAGCACTTTTCGAAAATGCTTGCCTTTGGCATTCTTCGCAGGTCGTTCAGCAGAGCCAAATGTTGCAACTGCAAAATTGGTGCAAAATTGATTACTGGGGTGTTTATAAAGGTGATTTTTTTTTTAATTGAATCATGCCAGACTCACTCTATGGGCACAATTTTATGTTCTTTTGGATACCTGCCCTTGGCCACTGTAGTGCACTGGTTATGTGATTAAAGCTGAGTCCCTTGGAGATGTCACACTCTACAGCATCCATCACAAACACTGAACTGGCCTTGTGCAGGTGTTGATTGGACATAGACTGGGCTTCCTCTAATACTCAGCTCGTTCAGTTTTCACCTGCCCAGCCTTCAAGTGCAAATCTGTTCGAGTCTGTCGAAGAGGTTATCATATCTTTGGAAAGTCTGTTTATTTTGAAAAGCACAAGCTAGGGTAACCAGCTATAAGTCCTTAACCAAAAAAAAACAGTAGTGATTTTTCAGTGCTTACTGGATAAATGAAGATTTGCTGTAAACTATATGAGAATTATAAATAAATAAAAACCATGCACACATCTTCTACTAAAACGTATGAAACGAGACTACACTAGATTAGGGCTGGGCGATAAGACCTTAAATCTAAACCTCAACCGTGTTTTTCTTTGGTACAATGTCCTCCTGTTGCTCAGTTGCTCATTCGATGTTTAAGCTCTCCGCCATAGCACCACTGACTGGACCAGGTGGAGTCAAATGACTGCACACGCGGTAGTTTGGGTTTTTTTTATGGGAAAAGGACTGAAAAAACATGGGAAAATTACGTTGGGTAGAGGTTCTAAATTTTGGTTTCGATTACTTTTCAATTGGATTTGTTAAAATATCCTCCAAGTAAGTCACTGCTGTACATTTCTGAGTGGATTTTGGTTCATTATTGAGATCAGAATTTGATGTTCGGTGAGGTTCTCAGATGTTCAGTGATGTTAAGACCAAGGCTCTGTGTAGGACACAGGTTCCTCTACTTCGGCAAATCGTGGAGGGTAGTGCGTAGAGGGTGGAACAATGTGGGCCTCCAAGTTCCATTAAAGAGAAATGATGAAGTTACAGCATACAAAGACATGATAACTTATCTTACAGTATCATTTTGAAATGTAGTGTTTGGTTGAGCATTATTTTATTTATTTGTATTATAAATAGACTGTTGTATTGTGTGTTGTATTATAAATTTGTGCTATAAATTGTGTGTGTTGTATTATAACAACATAAATTGTGCTGTTGGGTGTGTTGTATTATAAATTTGTCATAAATAGACTGTTGCCAAATGCATATAAATAATTTTGAACAAATACCTGGAAAATGTATGGTATAAAATAGGTTCAAGTTTAGTAATTAAGGTTGAACTGCTATTTGGAAGATTGTTGATTCAATCCCCATCCCCACCGGACAATGCTGGGCCCTTGAGCAAGTCCCTCAACTGCTCTGTTAAATAAAAGTTAGAATGCAAATGTAAGTCACTGTGGATAAGAGCATCTAAATGGCAGAAAGGTAAATGAATAAAGAATATAAAAATGCTATACTTTCTAATAGTCCATTAATCAGATCCACGTAACGTATCTCATGTTCAGCAGTCGTGTAGAGACAGATGCAACTGCAGATCGCAGTTATAAACAAGGTAACTTAAAAAATCAGAATGCACCATTGAGGAAACCGAAGTAGGTCAGTAACTAGAGCAAAACAAGGCACGTATGGCTAAGTAAACAAAGACATGACAGACACATAAGGTAGTGCGGCAGGGTACTCGCACAGCTCTGTGCCAGAAGAGGTGAAATTCTGGTCTTATAGTAAATGTACCATTATTATCTGTAACCCTTTTGTTCGATTGTCCACTCGGGTTTGGTTTAGTCCCCTGATGAAGCTGATCAGATCTTACTGGAAGGATTGATTTTTTTATTTTTAGCACCTTATTGACAGACACATGGTAGAGGTATTTTATCGGCTGTGTGTGGGTTGAAGTACAGCAGCTTAGCACAAACAATATAATAAATAAATGTTTTTTGTGGATTTATTACTGTTTGGCATTCACCAGTCTCTAAAATTAATTCTGAAAGTTGTAAAAATGGAGAAAACATTCAGCGAGCAGCAGTTCTGTGGATGAAATCACCTTGCTGATTAAAGATCAACATAAGCTGACCAATGGCTTGAGCTGACAGGAAGGCTGCAGTCACTCAAATAACAACTCTGTACCAAAAACGTGAAATCCAAATCTATTTACGGATTAGAATCCTTCTGAACGGATCAGTCTCACGAGTGCTTTGAGTCACTTGAGTCAGTAGCGATTTTGCCTGCTTTTGCCATGGTTCTTCCACTAGAGGGTATTTAACAAATCCCTAGAATTCCCAGAATCCTTGGACTTATGAATTTTACACACACACACACACTGGCTCCCTCGGCTGTAAGTCTGAAGGATCTGCTTGAATCCCACGATTCAGATGAATCAGTACATATGATTTTGAGTCTCTTATTTTTATGACCATGCAGTAAGTTGTTTGTTAGCAACAAGATAACTTGGGACTCATCTGATCTGAGTAAATGAAATAAAAGATTTGTGAGTCATATAAAGAATCATGTTATTTAACCCAGATGAATGAAGGTCTCTCACCTCTACTGTGTGGGCTGTCAAGCATCTCAGAATGCACAAAATTTTACTCTGGACAGGTTACAATGAAAAAAATCTCATTTTTAGGCCAGAATGAAGCATGTAGTGACTTTGGGCTGTTCATTTCAATCAAGTATCTCTTGAGTTTGCAGCTTGTTTGATGGATTTTTCCGCTGCTGACCATGTGCATCCCTTCTAATCATAATTTTTCTTCTACGTATGGCTCCAGCATGATAATGCACCCTGACACAGAGCAGAAGTCGTCTCTTAAAGTGGTTTCAAGAACATTAATGAGTTTAGTGTTCCTCGGTGATCTTCAGTTACCGAATCTGAATCCAATAGGGGACCTTTGGAATATGATATTATGGGAGAATGCATGAAAGTGCAGCTGAAACATCTGCAGGAGTTACTTGATGCTACCAGACCAGAATCTCAATTTAATATTTTTAAAAGTCATTAAATCCATAACACTAAGAATTTTTTTGTTTTAAGAGCAAAATGGAGCTGTAACATTGTCACAATCTCTGTCTGTTTCTGTATCTGTGTTTGGGGATCTTAAGTCCCAAACACAGTTTAGTAGATGGGTTCACACGCAAGGTTACTGAAAACATTTTTTAAGTTAGATTTTTTTAGACATTTTGCCTTTATCAATTGGACAGGACAGAGATAAAAATGGGCGAGAGAGTGGGGGGTGGGATCGGAAAATGACCCGAGCCAAAATGAAGCCCAGAAGCGCATGTGGGTGCCGGCGTCCTGAACCACTATACCATGGCGCTGTCCAAAACAAACATTTTTAGAAACTTTTTCAAGATTTTTAAACACGTCAGGTTCAGTGCTGCTAAAAACTGTGCTAACAGAGTTTGTAACTCTGTTCTGCAATCTACAGAGGCGTCAGAATTCTGTACTACGCTGGTCACTGCTACTGGCAACATTCCTACAAACATCACGGTTAGGATTATATCGCCACCTGTTGGCTTGCTTTGCTTTTAACAGCACTTCACAGGGCATAGAGACAGATTTTTTCAAACCGTGATTTTGTGGATGAGATTTTATTAAAAATGAAGAAGGAAAATCTCCTTTGAAGGAATACTGGTGTAAGTGTGAACATGGCCATAGTTTGTAGTTCTGTGTCTCTTTTGTTGCCTTGTTTCCCCTTGTGATACTCTGCACCTCTGCTCCCTTGTTTGTTGCCATGAACACAGGTTTGGCCACACCTATTTCCCTTTTTTGTTGCCATAGCCCCCCATTGGTTTATTGGTTTCTCTCTCGATATATAATACCCCCTGTGTTTTAACCCCTCATTTCTTTTTGTTGTCATCGTTGTTTTTTGTGTTGTTGTTATTATGTCTATTAGGTTTGGTTTGTTCCGGTTTCTCGCTTCATGTTTCCTATGTTTCCCAGTATTTGTGTCTCTGTGGCAAATAAAACCTGCTGCCTTTGGCTCCACCGCCTCTCTAGCCTTCGTTATTTGATGAACTATGCCATATGTTAAATTCCTCTTTGCATCAGTATGACCCATGAACCTATTATAAAGACGATTTCCGCCACAGGATAAAAGTTCACTTAGATTCCAAATAAGGTTGTGCTAGTGTGTGAAAATACCTTCATAGCATTGTAAAAAAAATATTCTCTGAGCTATAAAAGATAAAGCTTACTATACCAAAGGCTATTAATCTATTTCTTTAAAGTAGAGATTTAAAAACGATTATGTAGTAGTTCTATATCTCAACTGTACATAAGTCCACATAGCTACCTTGTATCTGATGGAAAGTCATATGATGCAATGTGAAGACATGTAGCATAACTGTTTACCCAGGTGGGCCATCTGTGTGGTGGAAATATTACACAAGAACCTGAGCAACTGTTAATGTCACATATTATCAAAAGAGGAATCCAGCCCGACTATCCTCGTATCTGCTGTATAGGTAACAATAAGAAATAGAGCGGACGGGTCGCAGGATACTGTTTGTTCTCGATGAAATCTCTGCTTGTTAAATATGAAACCTCATGTTAAAAACTGAATGTTTCCGCCAAAGTCTCCTCGGTTACTCTAGAGGTCTGAGAAAAGCTGTCATGCTGCACTGCATGCTCTTGTTTATGAACAAGTACACCAGCGATCTCGCTAAAACACATGGTAATGATCTGGATGCTTTGGGATTGTGCAGCTCAGGCTCTTTCTAAATGAACTGACCTTTTATCACACACTCTGGGCGTGCAAGCACTCAAAATCTCTGTTAAAATTAATATTTACTTCATGCCCTGAATAGACGTGTTAAGGAATAGAAAAGGTCAGTGTTCTATTGCAAACCCATTTTTTATAATTTAACTTTAGACTTTTTTATTTGGAAGATTTTTTTAAAGCATGTCGCATGCAGTAAATATTCATTTACCAGGGGATTTGATCTGTTAGCGTCGTAACAAACCTCTGGAGCCATGAGAACATACAACCCCCACAGTCCGCATGGTACACAACAGCTATCAGTCTGATAATAACATTTATACATTATTATTATGTCCAGTTGTCATTTTTGAAAGCAAAAAAAGATCGAGACGAGCAAACAAACTAATTCTTTATTAACGCGAATCCCTTTCATGATGTTTGGCGCTTGGCTGGCATGACAACTGTGAGGTCTCCCAGGCTTTCTGTGTGATTCATTAAAACCTCACTAATTGCCAAAACAAGGCTCCGGAATTAAAGATGGAAACTGTTTAGACTGAAACCATTAACACTTGATCTCACATGGAACCTTAGGTTTCTAATAATACCACTCCTGTCTGGTGTCTAATAATATTACAACTAGATACAGCGACACAGTGTTCTGCACACTGGTAGGCTACCTGATGTGCAGGTTGTTGACTTGTATAGCTCCAGCATCACTCATCATCAGTCAAGAAAACCCAGGGGAAAAAAACTGGCAAGGTGTTTTGTTTACTAATATCCTTGTAATTCTACCAGTGATCTTTATATTCACACTCACACTCTGTACTGTTTCTACATAAAGGTGCTGCTTTCGCTTTGGTTCCACCCGGAGAACATAAAGGCTTTATAACCATTCCTTTTTTTGAGTTTAGTACATATAGCAGACATCATTAAACGTTGGCTGAGAGGTAAACTTTGCACCATGGTGGCCAGCACACCAATCCTGTTGCACTTTGAAAGCTGCCGCTGACACGTACATGATGGAAAGGTTCTCTGCGTCGCCTATCGCTGTCTGAACTGAAGGAACACAGCCACACAGGAACATAAAGCACACAGCCTAAAGAAATACAATAAAAGATTAAAGGTGGAGTGGGACATCTTGGAAAATGCTAACTGCAGCACTGAAAATGCATGTCCCAAACTCATGTCTCCTGAACGCATGACTAGAGACAACATTACTACAATACGTCATGTGTCATTAATTGGTTTGGAAAATGTATGGTGCAGTTAGTAACAGTGCTAAAACACCAAACATAAAAATAGTACCCGATTACACGCTTCTGTATTTTTTGAGATAATTTGTAAAGGTACACAAACGACCTAAGCCATGTGTTACCACCAAAACACACCGAAATACAATCACACCATATTCCTACCTCAAAAATACTTCAACTATGGGGTCATCTTCCAGACCCTTTGACTCCTGTATTAATTTGCGTTTTCAGGCTGTTTTTATCCAACCCATTTTTCCGTAGTACCTGCATGTGCTGATGACAGTGTTGCCAGGTAGAGTTTAAACTGTCCATTCATTACATTTGAAAGGAGCTGCAATTCTGTTCTATTTCTGGTGTCATTTTTTACATTTGGGTTTTGTTAAATAATTACCCTACAAAAGGTACGTGCCTAAACCACCAGACTGATCCCAAATTTTCTCGCAGAATTAAATTTAAAACTGAGCAAAAATCTGGCAACCCTGGCTGATGCTATATCCTGTCTGAGTGAACAGGGAGTGCAGAGATATACAAATAAATATGTTGACAGGCAGGTGGGAAAGCCTATCATAATGCTCGGACCGAACATTTTGATTGGACAAAGTTTTTTTTTTTTTTTTGGTCCTATGGCTCCGACAGACCATAAAAATACTTTAAGTCCACTGATAGACGTAATGAGCGATATAGAAAAGTTCACAGACTTTTACACATAAATAAAAAAAAGTTTTTGAACCAAATCATCTACTCTGCTTTTAAATACCTATGTAGGGGATAAAGATGGTGGGGTAGATCTTTTTAAACACATATCATCTTCTTCTTTTCTTTAGAAACGGCAAAGTAGATTTCCAGATCGCACCCGACTTCTTCTAACTATAAATTTCTGTCATTTGTATTATCATGATGATGTACAATTCCAGTCTCAAATCAACCTTTTCTATTTATCCCCATGGACAGGGTTTTAATTAGTCTTCTACCTCAGCAGCTCCAGCTTATACATTTATTTATTTATTAAGAAGCATGGAATGTTCAGTCAAACAGTCTTACTCTAATTTTAGTTAATGATGTGGAACAGGACAAGTTAGTTCCTGTTATCAATTATGTAAGATTAAACAGCTGCTTCAGTTTTTCCCCTTCGTTTTTTTTTTTTTATTAATAGCACAAAAATGTAAGTCATGTTGCTGCCAAATAGGAATGTACAGAGAACCTTCCGACTCCTACAACACGCTGACAGTAAAGCCTTCTTTCATAAATGATAAATAAACCTTCTCGTACTAAAAGCTTTACCACTTCACCAATTATTCTTAGTTTGTTATTTCTCTCAAAAAAATCTGTATAGAATGGGAAACGGTATAAATTCATGGGAAGTGGTAGTTCAGTCGTTAAAGTGTTTGGGAATTCTGGATTCAATGCTCAGCACATCCAAGCTGCCCCTGCTGGGCCCCTGAGCAAGGCCCTTAACCCTTAACTGCTCAGAGGAATAGAAAAAACAGAGATTATTGTAAGTCACTCTTGATACTGGTGTCTGCCAAATGCCAGAAATGTAAAAGGCACAATTTTCTAAAATGTGATATTCCTATAAATTTTTAAATGTAACACTAATCAGTTGATTAGAATTCATATTTCACAATTTTAAGTTTAAAAATGAACACACAATCAAGAAAATGCTGCAACATTCAGGCAAGCTTATTTATTGTTCCCCAATGACAGTAGAAATGTACAAATTTGGAGCAAGACGCTTTGTGTAACATCACCATGACATGCTGGCACTCTTTCTAGTTCATGTGCATCAAACCTGAGTATACTGCCTCTTTTAAAAAGAATTAAATCTGCATTTGTTGTAAAATAACAACCCGGTGCTTGTAATGTTTAAGGCAATTCGAGCAGTTTTCCACCAAAACACCTTAAAAGCTAAAGTTTGAAAAGACGCAGTAAAATTTTTTACGCATTTTTGGCCGCCACACAATCTGAAAAGTCCTGGATGAACTAATATTTAGGCCCAATCCAGTTTCTACCCGTTAGCTCTCCCCTTTCCCCTACCGCTCTGTTTCTTGTGTTCATGTGTCTTGAATTTTGATTGGTTAAAGGTGTAAAGGTAGGGGGAGGGGCCAGATACCCTTCAAACAAAGATTTTTTTTGGGGGGGGGGGCACACTTAAAAACGTAGGGGTATAAGAAAAGATTCCCCAGATACCTTAGCTACATTAGCAACATGGCGGCCCAAAGAGATTCCCAAATAAGTATTTTTTGGCATTAATAAGGAATTTAACAACTGTCAGTTATGTTTTATTACATTTAATGCTGTGTTCATATTTTACCCTCATGTTCTTGAAAGAAAAAAAAGGTTAAGTTTTATTTTTAATGTCTGATAACATTATTTAATGACTGACAATACCCTGTCAGAAATAAAAGTGTAGCAGCAGGGAGTAAGCATTCTATCGTACGTATGATGACTTTGATCGTGGTGGTGTCTCATTTCTTTGGGGACATTTTGATCTCTATACATTTTTTTTTTTTTAAGGGCCAGGGGGAAGGGGTAGGCGCAGGGGTATAAAATAGAATTGTGATTGGGCCTTACTTTATCTTATTTAACAGCAATTTAAACTATTTATTAGTTGAAAATTCATGTGATCACAGATTATGTAGATTTTATCTATTTCATTTTCCTCTGTGTGTTGTGTTTTACAGAGACTAAGCCAGCCTGTGTCTTTAACGGAGTGGAATATCGTGACGGTGACATGTTCCGGACGGATGCCTGTCATTTCTGCCGCTGCCAGGGTGGTGTGTCGGTGTGTTTTACAGCACAATGCGGTGTCCTCCACTGCGAGCGCTACTACGTACCAGAGGGAGAGTGCTGTCCTATCTGTGAAGGTGAGCATGGATGTTCTACTGCTTAACAGAAACTGTTAACGTCACTAAGAATGAATCTAACCATGCATTTGTGTCACATTGGCAATATTAGTAATTAGAAGATAATGAACCATTGAATTGGTAAATATGACTCAACCCACATTGTCTCAGTTTTACCCCCAAACCATACAGTCTGCACCGTCAAAGCACAGCCATTAGACGTGCGCTGTGATCAAAGCGAGCCAGCCCTTACCTGTAACTACATGTTATTAGCAGCAACACAACAGCCATTTAAGCAGCTCTTCAACCAGTAACGCTGCAAATAACGGGTTGCGTTTCAGCCGAAGAGTTTGCGACAAAACCGTGTGCAGTTCTAGACTGACCGGCCACTTCCTTACTCTAGAGCAAAACTATTTCTGACATTATCATTTGGATTCAATAATCAATCTACAGTCATAGAAATGTAACCAGCAGTTTTTCCCATGAGCATTTTTAAAAATAATCTATTTATTGTTTGCTGAAAATCAGATGATGATTATCCAAGCAAGAATGCTATTAAACGCCCACACCCCTGGAACTAGCTGCTGGGGCAATTAAAATAGCGGTGGGATTTTTTTTTTTTCTTCAAATATGAACTACCTCAAAAAAGAAAAAAAAGGATGATGAAAGACGACTCTGTCCTCCCAATTTGGCACAGTGATAGAATTAGTTCTTTTCATCATTTTTATTCTTTTGTTTAAAACAAGCATTCTCATCTAATTAGTTTAGGGAAATTATTCTTGTTTTTACTTTATAAACCAACCAAACATGGCATGTCTGGCTGCGTGTCATTCGGATTGTTTTGCGCGTCCCTTGAGTAGACTATGTCTATATCCCGCTATGTTACTGCCTCGTATTAGCTCCTTACTTTTGGAATGATCTGATTATTTTGCCATGCAGATTGGATTTGTAATGTTTCCACAGCACTGTGGGTAATTAGGATGAAGTTCCCATTACCTAGCACAATATTAGTCGGGATCATTTTATTGCTGTGAAGTAATCAGCACATTGATGCCTGCCAAAGGCTGGATTTCTAATGGTACATGTCTTTGGATTAATATTTACAATTATTTTAAATGAATTGAATTGTTTTCCAACGCTATCTCTGTTAATTAGTTTAAATTAGAGGCTGCTAACAGAGACGCACTGCTCCTTTATATCTTTTTAAAGAAAGCTCTGGTTTTAAATAGTTAAGGGTTATTATTATTAAGCAGGGGACCGGGTTAAAGCCCCAGCACTGCCAAGCTGCTGTTGTTGGGCCCTTAAGCAAGGCTCTAATCCCTTCCTAATCCACACTACAGCAATGCTGACCCTGCGCTCAACTTCTGAAGATGGGAATATGTGAAGAAAAGAATTTTCCTCTACAGTATTTGTGCCAAATAAAGGTGTCTAAAGCCCCATTTGGCCAGGACTAGTTTTACTGGGGGACTTTTGGTTTCACAGACGCACAGTAAGATTTTAAGCCTGTTCAAATCTGTCATGTCTGTGTTTCTCTCACGATCTCTGTAAAAATTCCTACTGTTTTTTCAGCAAACTCTGCGGTCCTCTGAGAAATCCAATCCTGTCAGAATGCGAATGTTTGTGATTCCCCTAAATGTTTTTCTAAGGCGCGTTTTCTCGTGCCTTTTGGTCAACCTGAACTAACGTGCAATCTCTCACTAAAGCTCTGGTATTTAGGGTTTTTTGTCGGTGCAACAACAATCGATGTGTTTGGTATATCTGGTTGTTTGGTTGCCTGTGAAGAAATTGAAAAAATGTGATCAACAAGAAAAGACAAATGATATCAGTGCCGGGCATTTTACTCTTATTTCCCCACTTAATTACATAATGTGTACATTTATGTAAGTTGAGATGTTTCATAAAATACAATACAATACAATAGAACAGAATAGAATAGAATACATTTACAGAATTTAGCAGATGCTCTTGAGTGACCTACAAAAGTGCTTTATGTCACATCATCGAACAGCTCAATGCTGGTACATTAGATCACAAATCAAAGTTTAACAACTCATAAAAACTGTTGAAAAGAGAAGCGTAGATAATTATTCTTTTTTCAGATGTCAAGTGCTAGGTATCTGAGAAAAAGGTAATATAATATCATATAATATCATATCATATAACATGAAGATGTTAGTCCTGCCCAAATCTATACATAAAGTTACAGACGTCGGCTGATAGGAATTGTAACCCAAACGTCATTTGGAAAATTAGTCCTGTTCGAATAGGACTTGTGTATCTATTTTTTAAGTTCAGATCCTGTGTATGTTTATAATCAGGTAAATAACTGGTGGCTGATTTTCGAGGGCGCAAATGACATCATATGCAAAGTAGTGGGAATAACGTCTGTTTGTTATGGATAATTGCGGCAAGGCAACATCTTTGTGAAAATCAGGGTGAAAGCAGAACACACACACAAACACAAACACACACTTGCATGTCCAGTATATTTCTGATAAACAACAGTTAGCCTGCAGCAAAATAAGTGTGTGTGTTTTGTTAAGTAGGCGTAAATAAAAACATTTTCTGATTTTTTATTTATTTATTTATTTTTTAAGCTGTTCTTCCTGGAGGTGTGAATATTATATACAATATTATACAAACATACCCAGTTATACACAGTAAACATTTTGAAGTGAAAAGTAAACTTGGCTGCTTTTGCTAACCTGTGCATATAAATAACTATATCCAAAAACAATTCATGAATATAAATAAGTAGATGGCCGAATGTGATGCGAAGTGTGTTACAAAACTAAGTAGCTGAAGGTTGAGGGCCTTTCTTTAGGGGCCCAGCAGTGGCAGCACGCTGGTCATGGGATTCAAACTCACAAAATCATCCAATCAACTTCGATTTTATTGCCCTTATTAAAAAAACAATAAAGTTTTTAACATACGGGTGAGTAACATGCAATAACAGTAAAGTGCAGTGTGCAGAATTTCAATAGAACCGTGAGGGATTTGTAAGATGGACAGATCTGTGTTGATGAGTCTCATGACCCGAGGAAAGAAGCTTCTTTTGATCCTTTCGGTCAGACTGGCTTTAGGGAACAGGTGGAACATACAGCTACCAGGAAGACGCAGGGGTTTTGTAGCTTTTAATGTAAGACTAGTTTCTTCATAGGGGAATGCATTCATTTGGGATTGTTTTAGGCTTTGTCCCCTAAATGTGTGTGTTCATTTTTTATGTTGTCTTTGTGTCAAATTGTGATCCACTTTATATGTTAAATGTTAGTATATTCGAAATATGGTTTCATTTTCACGTCATAGCTTAAAATAGAATAGAAATAAAATAGAAATAGCTCATTTGAAAGGACAAACTGTTGACAAGAAGACAATACAAGTCAGAACTAACGTCTGCTCAAGAATTTGTTTACGCAGTCATCTTTCTTTACATCGTGACGGCTAAACATGTCAAAATCTGTGCCAGATCATAATAATTTAGTAGGACATCATGACTAAGTAATAAGAAGTATGGATGTGAGTGTGAGTAACAAGGCTGATTTATAAAAAGAGATTTGTTTTTCTTTCCCTCTTCTATCTCTTGCTCTGCAGATCCAATCTTCCCTGCACTAAATTTTGCCGGCTGTTATGTAAATGGCCAAATCCTGGCTCACGGGGATCACTGGCGAGAGGACGACTGCACATTCTGTCAGTGTGTGAGTGGAGAAGCTCGCTGTGTAGCCGCTGCCTGCGGCCATAACTGCCTCCACCCGGTTACTGTGCCTGGAGAATGTTGTCCTGTGTGTGAGGGTAAGGACAACGTGTGTGTGTGTGTGTGTATTTGTGTGTTTGTTGCGTCCATTTATTTCTCCTTCCCTTTTGTCTATTGTTCATTGTTCCTAATATACTTGTTTGTAGGTCACCATGTGTGTGTTTGTAGGTCACTGTGTGTGTGTGTGTGTGTTTGTAGGTCACCATGTGTGTGTTTGTAGGTCACCATTTGAGGCAACTAGCATTTACCAACTACTACCTATTAGTTATAGTTATTTAAACTTGTATTAACTAAAATAAATGTTTCTGTTGGGATGTAATGACAGTAAATTATGATGCAATAATGTCACTGAGCAGGCCTGGAGCAGTACACATTCCCGTGCCGCACCGATCGTGTCTGCCTGCTACATGAGAGCTTCATGAAGTTTTACAGCAAAGTGTTCAGACAGGCTGTGTTCAGGATGCGTCGATGCGACACCGCAGACAACCGCATGCAAATAACAGAGATCCAGGTGACAGATGAGTGACAGCTCTGTCAGATGATGAATCTCTTTAGGGATTGGCCCGGGCCACAGTCACACGATCATCATCTCTCAGGTCAGGCTGGGGAATATAGATTTGATATAAGCGGGACGCTGCCGATGCCGAGTTTCAGCGGCTCCTTTTCACTTCATTTGCGGCACATCGACAGTCACAGTTCCTCAGCGTGATTTAGGAGTGTGACTAAACTCTGATCAGCTCTTACTTAATGCAGCCGTCCACGGTTCTAATCGAGAGGACAACCTGCACCTTCCGAACCCGTTTCTCACCTCAGTCATTTAACGGCGTAAATATACAGACAATGCTTTCTTTTATATATATATATATATATATATGTGTGTATGTGTGTGTGTGTGTGTGTGTGTGTGTGTGTGTGTGTGTGTGTGTGTGTATGTGTGTATATATAATATATATATATATATATATATATATATATATATATATATATATATATATATATATATGTGTGAGGTTACTTATATTAATTATTCAAAGACATCACAGCGGCGACTGTGATTTTCTGTGTCTGGCGGGGAACAGCGGTATATCCAAACCTCCTTGAACAGCTGCTGGGATACGTCTCATTATAAGAGTTCTTATAGGGCTGTTCCGCTGTCTGCTTCTTCCAATTAAAGATCTGCCCAAATTACGTGCGACTGCTGCGGATCGATACATAGTACAGAGATCCTGGAAATGAGTTTTACACTCACGCCACCATGTCAGCATGATTTTACACTTGTTCATAACCTTCCCTTATAATCAGGAGAACTCCGGGCTGGCAGAAGGGGGATGGAGAGAAGTAGAGAGGGATGAATGAAAGGAGGCAGCAGCATGGCCACAGGCATCCTTTTTTATGTGCGTGGGCAGCATCGATTGCCTTGCTCTCTCTCTCTCTCTTCTCTCTTTCTCTTTCTCTCTCCCTCTACTGTCTCTCACTCGCTGTCTCTCGTGCTTTGTCTCAAACCCCTTTTCAATTAATCTTTTATGCAGCTGTCCATCCGTGAAGCAATTAGAGATGTGGGACTTACTGACTGTAGCGTGCCCTCACATATACGAAATGCGTGCACGCACACAGACTGCAGAACACTTGATACTTGGTACTGCAGAACACAGTACCAGAACTGCATGAGAATGTATACACCATTCTATATTTCTTTTTTTTTTTTTTTTTTTTTACTTCTGCCTGGCTCAAATCACAGAATGTCAGGCTAGCTCAGTGTCATTGTGCTCAGTGGAAAGTTAGATCCATCGGGCCATCATTCTGCTCGATCCTACGCCGTAATTCGATGTAAGAAAACCTACCCGGTATTTCACCATACCACAGTGTATATTTGAGTAGAGTTCACGCGGAGCTCGGCGCTAAAGACAGCTGTTTAAATAATGATAACCTTCGCTGCATTTAAAGACCGTATTCTCTGCTCTAGGCGCAGGTCTGTGCGCTCAGATTTCCAAGTAGTCTTTCATAGTAGGAAGGTAGGTGGGCTGTATCGATTTTGCAGGACGCTTTGCGCTGTTACGTTATCCGCGTATCAAATGCGCCGTGCCAGGCCATGCCCTTCTGACCTTGCTCTTCAATTATTTTGTTCATAGTAAAGCAGACAAACAGAGGGAGAGCCATTTATTGCGTAATCCCACAGGAGAGCTGTGTTTTGCTCCAAGCCCCCGTGCCTCCCCGTTTGTGAGCCCATTATAGCTCAAGACAGTGAGGAATAAAGCCACGGTGTAGCCGTATTCCCTTTCTCACCCAGACAGATGTCTTTTAAAAATAGCTGTACCTGTTGGCAAGGACTAGAGAACTCTTTGTCCACTGCGTTTGCTTATTTCCATAGGGCATGTGTGTGTGACTGCGCTATGGGAGGAAATGGCGAGATGGCCACAGGCTTTTAGCGACGTACATTAGCTGCTGAGAGAGAACATTGAAGGAAATTATAGGCTGGTTTGAATCACATCCACAACCGCACTTTTTTTTTTTTTAAAAAAAGACTCAGAATTTGATATTGTTGGATTTTTATTTTGTAAAAGCTTCTACTATGAAAAAACATGAACAAATCAGACAAATTCCTTATTGCTTATTGTAATCACCAATTTATTATTTATTTTTCTTCATAATACTTTACTTTAGGGTTTTTTTTGTTTTTTTTATTAAAAACGGAACTTTATTAATAATTAAAAGGAACTTTATTAATAATCCTTAAAAAGACGTAATTAAATAATCTGTATATTTAAGATGGAATACAACAATTCTGACAATTTATAATGGCAAACCAGCGCAAACGTTGACTATAAAATCAGACCCTTGAACGAATATCTCATTTTTTTCCCCATGCAACAGACAAAAGATTTTACATTTTAAGCTCTTATTTGTTCTATTTCCAGAATTCAAATCCAAAATAAAGGCAGTAACCAAAAGCCTTTTTAACTAGCTATAGAGCTCAGATGCTTTCTTGCTATTTGGAGCGCTTAGATCCGTTTTGCTTGGTGTATTTGTGCCGATTTTTAAGGTTTTGGTGTGGAAAATTGACTTCAGAGTCTCAAGTATGAGGGAGGAAATGGACTCGTTTTGGCATCAGTTGTCAGTAACTTCAGTACAAACCAGAGCGTTGCGGAGATTAAATGACACATAACATATACACTGTGTCAACAAACATATTGGAACACCTGACCATTACTTCTCTGTGTTTTTCAAACATTCTATTTTAGATCTAGTCTCACTTTTACTTCTGTAATATCCTCCACACTTCCAGAAAGGCTTTCCGCTAAATTGTGAAGTTATGCACATTTAGCCACAAAATTATTATTAATGAGTGAAAAGTCTGGGCTACAGTCTGCCTTCTAGTTCATCAAAGGTCATTTACATCAAATGTCACACACCATGTATTCATGGAGCTCAGAGTGTTTGTGCACAGGGGCATTGTCATGCTGGAATAGTGTTTGGGCTCTTTAAATCCAGTGAATAAATAATATAACGCTACCACAATAAATGATTTTCTAGACATCTGTGTGTCTAGCTTTTTGGCAACAGTAGTGGCTAGTTGAAGAATTATATTTGCACACTCACTTAAGTATTTCCTTTATTGTATTCACCTTTCAAGGGTTTTTGTTTGTTTTCTTAAATGCCACCTCCATAGGTGTGCCTTTTTTTACGACAGTTACTATAAGTGGTTAGACACACTGATGTGGGTGTGCTGGGCAGGTGTCCACAAATTTTTGGCTGTATAGTTAATTACAAATATATTATTTCTATTGTAAAGACTTTTCAGTCTCCATTACAGGGTTGGAAAAAAGTGTTAATCTAATATTATCCATATAGTAATAACACAGTAATAATATGATAATAACTAAATGAATTTTTTTTTTCTTATCAGATTTGATTTCTTTTTAAAATAAGAGCTTCGAAACACTTACTTAGCATAAAGGACCAAATTGCTTACTGAACCAAAAAAAAAAAAGCTTAACAAACATTGTGATTAAGAGCCACTTAATGTCCGTAGGTTTTTTTTTTGCAGTGGTCAATGAGGGTTTATTCCCTAGTCATTATGTTTGTTCAAGGTGACACGCTCTCCTAGGCCAGGGAAGGTTCTTGCGCCAGATGCCGAGTGTGTAATTAAGTAAATAACCTCTGTCAGTCTGGAATGAGCCGGTACCATTTATAGTGTAGCTCAGCCCCGGGCTGCTGATGGATCCACTTCTGAATTTCATCTTACCAAGTGTGTTTGTGTGTTTACGCCCACGTGACTTATAATTCCAGCAAATATCTGTCCGTCTTGCATTTATTCGGTCACATGTGTGCTTTAATCATGACAGCTCCTTTCCTATATCCATACCCCCTTTACAAAGATGACAAGGCTTCAGCATGAAAAGGGCATTCAGTGTTCCTGACATCTTGATGAGAAGCAGCGTTTGTTAATGAATTAGAAAAACGAAGCCTGCACCCAAGGATTGTCCATATCAAAGGGAGCTCATTTTTAATTCATAATAACTATATATCCAGACACAATAACCTTGGAGGATGAACTGAAAAAAGATGGTAGGTGTTGAGGGGAAGAAAGGTAGCAAGCGTGAGAGGACACTTGTGTTCAGTCTGTATCTGATCTGGCTTAATGAAATTTCTCACCCCAAAAATAATAGGCATTGATCAGCTCTCAGCCCAGCTTCTCATTCTATGGGAGTGAGCCGTGAGAATTATCAACAAAAAAATGACCTTTGACCAAATCTGAAATAGCTACAATGCCTCAGCAGCCTCTTGGCCACGGCAGACACATGACATAAGCCTTTTGTCATCCACAGACATGCAACTACGGGCCGCCGCCTTTTTTTCTCTCAGCGGTTGTGAAACAGTGTCTTGTTATTATTCTGTATGCAGGGTTGTGCCTTCAAGCTTCTCTTCTGTCTTTTGCAGTTATGTGTTATGTGAAGTTTAATGTGTGTGTTTGCAAGTCTGCTAAAAGGATCTTAGGAAGCGTGAGCTCAGCTCAACTCAACTTCCTCCATTTCCTTAGTTCCGAGTGCGAATGATTTAAAGCAGGAAAGACAGCGACGGCGCTGCAGCGTGTCAGAGCTGTCATAACCTAAACCACACGCTGGTGTGCAAAGCCACTGATATAAAACACACTGCGCCGTATTAAAAAGCCCCATAATCTTTTAATGGAGTCCAACAAATAAATTATAAGCACTAAGAATTTCCTTTTAAAATTAGATGAGAACTACGGACGCAACTTTCAACTTATGTCCTGTCTGTCTTGCTCTCAGTCTTTACATCCTCTTTCTTTTCTCTAGCTGTCCCGCTTTTTGTCTTCTTACTGTCAGACGTTAACAGAAGCTAGAAAGAAGAGTTCTGTTTAAAATTGCTTTTAACTCCCATGACTCACAGACCTGGTCCTGGATGAGTCTTCACATTCTTCCATTTTTTTTTTGTCATCTATCAGACACACACACACACACACACACACACACCTCACTCTCTAACCTGAGTTACTCAGCTTGACTCACCTCCGCTCGTGGAATGTGTGTGTGTGTGCGTGTATGTGTGCGCGTTTGGTTTTTTTTCTTTCCAGAGCCTACCTATATCACCATGGCACCCCCTGGCTGCAGCTTGCTGGAGAACTGCACGCTGACGGAGAAGGACTGTGTCTCTGGCTTCCAGCTCGATTCTCATGGATGCCGCACATGCAGCTGCAGAACAAGTGAGCATTAAACAACTCAGGTTCTCATTCTCGTTTTCAGCTCAGGACAGCCAGCCGTTACTGAACAATTAGCTGGATGTTTTCCAAGCCAAAGTGGATTCAAGAGCGTAGTGTTGAGGAGAGCGCAGTCAACGCTGCAGGAAACGCACTGTGCTTAGCGGGATGCTAAAAGGGATGAGCGCGGATATATGAAGTTGACACATATCAAAGAAAACTCTTTTAGCTGAAATGTGAATAGAACTTAAGAGAAAACATTAATTATATAAATTTGCATATCCCAGCTTAGAAAGATGGTGTTAGAGGACAGGGTCAGCTATGATGGAGCAGGAAGGGTTAAGGGTCTTGCTCAAGGTCCCAACAGTGAAAGACTGGCCACAGTGGGGCTCAAACACCGGTCTTTCTGGTCGTCCAAACAACAACTTAACGCCTTTACTGTTTGAGCCACCACTGCCCTAAGTCAGACTATAAGTCTAGCTTCTCTGCTAAGACTGAAAGGACGAATGGGACTAATGAGACTAATGTCAATAGCAGAAACACAATTAACCTTATTAGGCAGCGTGTCCTGCCAGTGAACAAAATCCTCGTTGTCACTTTGAGTGCTTGTAAAGACAGAAATATAAGGACACAGAGGTTGTCTGTTTCTCACTTTAGTGACTCGCTGCTTTACCTTATAGCGTTTCTTCCAATTACTGATTGAGTTGAAATGTAATATCAGTGTGTATGATTTATACAATAAGAAAAATAATGTGTTTTTTTTTTTTTTTGTTGTTGCCTCCAGGAGAGGAGTTGTGCCATGCTCTAATCTCAGGCTGCACCTTGAAGTGTGCGTTTGGCTTTCAAATAGACGCCAATGGCTGTGCGGTGTGTCAGTGCCGGCATCGGCACAAGAAGTGCAAGCCGATAGCCTGCGCAAAGGACTGTCCCTTCGGCTTTGTGTAAGTCTGTATAGAAAGTTCTGTCTTCCTTCATCTAAAACTTACCTTTCTCCTTCCTCCATCATCTAGAAGACAAGCTGTTCTCCTTTCTTTTACTTTTACGTCAGCTCCATTCGCGAGCCCCCGTGTCGTTTGCAGATGCTACCAGCACACTTGAAACGGCCTCCCAGGGATTTTCCTGAATGCTTAGTTTGTTTTTTAACCGAGGGTCTAAACTCAATAAGGGCTATGCCGTGGGTCATAAATAAAACCAGGAGCCGGACATATATTAAAAGGTTCTTTTTATTTATAAAAAAGAAAAAGACAAGAAAAAAACCCGACTAGCCATAGTGTTTTGGTTAGTATAGGCTTCCTTTTTGTCTCCTCTGTAACTATGAAGCTTGCCTGTACAGCTCCCACACATTGACTGTTCACACGAGTAAATATGTTTTCCTGTAGTTTGTGTTTTAGTTCTTTGACTTTTAGCAGCAGAAGTTTTGTGTCCATGCTTCCATTCTGATCATGTTTCCTTTCGAAATGCATTTCTGAGATTATACTCTTTGAAAATCCATAAGTGACTCTTGACATACAGTAAGAGATCCATTAACTTTTCTTTGTGTTCACAGAATAAATATTTTGTTTCCCCATCCTTGGTGGATTTGTCGATATTCGCTGTCCACTTTAATTTTTTTTTAGCCATCGCTAACCACCTTTACAGCATTTACCTTCTTTACAATTATTTCTTTAGTCATCAGCGAGTTAAGTAAAGCGTGACAGCATTACCCGTGTCTCCGTTTTGTAATTGTCATAGATGTATATTGAAACAGAGCACAGGCCACATTACATTGATTACCTGAATTTGTTGGTGGACCTGATTAAAAGTCGTGGCAGGCATTGTAATTGACACATGTGAACTAAAGGCTCAGTGTGTGCAGGTTGTGGGCAGCTTGTTGGGTCCAGGCTGCTTCAGGTACACGACTGACATCTCATTAGACTCGCTTGAGATCAGCACAGGGAATAAGTTGACTTAATGAACAGTCTGGAGTAGTGGAACTGAAGGCCTAATTCCCGTGACGGTGAGTTCACACTCAGCGAATGGACCTTGTGTGTACAGTGTGAGAGCACACACCCGTATCAGCTGAAGTAAGACATTGGAGGAAATACTTCATTTGTTTTTCGTAGTGTTGAGCAGTTTTCCCAGTCTCGGCACATTTGATGATTCTTTCTGTTGGACATCTACAGAACTAGAGCTGATTAAAGGTACACTATATGGACAAAAGTATTGGGACACCTGACAATCACATCCATTTGTGTTCTTTAAACTCCTGTTTTGCCCCTATAATAATCTCCAGAATTTTAAAGATGGATGTGATAATTTGTGATCATTCAGCAACAAAATAATTACATGGTCTGGGCTGTAGTCGGTTCCAGTATTTAAGTCTATCCCAAGGATTTTTAATAAGGTTGAGTTAGTGTCAAGGCTCTGTGCAGAACATTTTGCATTCTTTTAACCAAAACACACTGTGTATTGTCATGCTGGAACAGCGTTTAGGCCTCTTAGTTCCAGTAAAGGACAATCCTGATGCTACAGCATATGGAGACAAGTGTATACTTTCAATTTGGTGTCAACATTCTAGGGAAGATACAGTCGTCGCCATCCATCCATCCATCCCATCCTATCCTCTGACATCCTATCCAAATAGAGCAGGAGCAAGACCCTTAACCACCAATTGCGTATTGTATAGTGTAAGGGATAGTGTATGCTATAAATGTAAGAAAGTTTAAGCCTTTTCATTTTTTAAGATGATGTCGATTTCCAGGATTTGTAATTAATCAAAAAAAGGTTCGGTGAAGCCGCATCGCTATTGTACTTTTTCCGTCTGTTATTAAAGTCGTTCAACCGAAAGCCACAGAATGTAAAGTGATGTAGTGGCAGTTTTTTTTCTCCATTCTTATCACAAAGTATATAGTGAAAGCCTCCTGACTCGAGCTTAGCTTTATTTGAGATCTGGGCCAGTTTTATTGATTTATGTTATGACATATTTCCTGGGATGATAGATTAGCAGCCAATCAAAGCCAAAGATCACAAAGGAGGCAGAGTATCTGTATACGTTCCCGCGAACTAAGCTGAACGTCCGAGTCTTGTCCTGGCGTAAAAAACGCTTCCTTTGTTCATGCAAGTGTTCATCAGCACTCTTGTCAATTTTGTCTCTGTATAGGATCCTGTGCGATGGTATGCTCACATTGCAGATTCTAATTTTAGATATCTATTTATGTTCTTTCAAAGCGATGGCAGTTAGTCAGGCCTGCGAAGCGCCAGGTGTGAATAATGCATGAAGAGATGTGCAATCTACCTTTTCTCTCCCAATCTATCGCTATTCCACAGCAGGGAAATCACAGCTGATAGCTTCTTATCACCGAACCAAATGTGCAGTGCATATGGCTGCTTTTCGGACTTATTATTTGCGAGATAAGAGGTGACATAAGATGGACGAATGGTGTCGCTGCACGTTGGGCTGTGTTGCTTCGAGCCAAATGACTGATGGCGGAGGGCATGCTCTGAGAAAAGAACACTGGGTGAAGTGAATGTTCATGATGTCTCTTTGCTTGATCATGTGCTGAAATGTGCCATCTGCTGACATGACTTCATAAGAGGTCCCACCCTTCTCCTTTTCCTTCACTCCCCTCTCTGTCCTGTGAGAAGTGATGACATTGGGCTTCATCTTTAGCACCTGGTGTGTGATGCATCTGCAATATGAATGCATCAGTATATACATAAGCAATGACAAAGTCTAACTTAAAGGTTATCTTACCCTATTATTATTCATAACATCATCTCCTTACTGGTCCGCCTCTCTCTATCTTTCTCTCTTTCGCTCTCTGTATTTTCCGTTTTTGTTTTTGTCTCCCCTCCTGTCTCAATTTGTCTATTTTTCTGTTTCTTTCTTTCTCTCTTTGTTTTTTTTTTGTCCCATCCAGTCTCTCCTCTTTTTCTTTTTCTCTGTTTCTTCATGGCTTAAATTGTATCACTACTCTCTTTTATGTCTCTCTCTCTCTTTCTCTCTCTCTCTCTCTCTCTTTCTCTCTTTCGGACTTTCTCACGCTCTCTTACTCTGTTTTTTTCTTAATGTTTTTTTGTCTCTTCTGTCTCAATTTGTCACTTATTTTAGTCTTTTTCTGTCTCACGCTCTCTGTCTTTCTCTCACTCCATTACTTCATCTGTCCTTCTTTATTTTTTGTCTCTCTCTGTCCTCTCTTGTCTCAATTTGGGTCTCTCTTTCTTTATCTTTTTTCTTTTTCTCAGATATGAATGTCTATTAGTATGTATAACATGTTCCTAGCCTTGTTTTGGCACCAGTTTGGGCTGCACATGAGGATAATGTGATATCAGCCCCATGATAAATTACAGCACACTTTCTCTTGATCATGTTGCTGATATCGCTACGGCTTAAAAACACTCAGCAAATCTTTTTGCTTGTACAATGTTAAGTGTACCGTTTTAAGCATCAGTAACCTACTATGATACCTATAAAGAATAAACTTTTTTTTTAAGTATTAGAATTATTACACAGCCCTTTTACCAGCTAACACTGTTACTAATATAGCAGGAAATGAATAGCACTTTAAAGCACTTATATAATCTGTTTAGATATACTATACAGTACATCAGACATACCAATCTAATATACACATCATACTGAACATATAATAGAGTGAAATAACTATACATAGAAGTATATGGAAAACAGCGCAGCACGGTGGCTTAGTGCTTAGCACTGTTGCCTCACAGCAGACTGTGGGTTTCCTCCCACAGTCCAAAAACATGTATGTTAGGTTGCCCATATGAGTGCGTACGAGTGTGTGTGGCCCTGTGATGGACTGGAGACCCGTCCAGGGTGTACCCCTCCTGTCTTTCACCCCTTCAGAGACGGCTGGGGTAGAGTCCCTGTTACCCCGAATTAGGAAATAAGCATGTATAGAAGATAAATGAATGATTAAATGATTAAAAAAAAAACAACTGACAAACAAACACACTGACAAAAATCAATGTTTATTTTATTTTAAAATCATTCGATATGAAAAATTATTAACTCTGAATTAAATTATTTAAAATGTATGATGTCCTTCAGGTCTCTATACTGCTATAGAAGACATTCCCACTATGATAATATTAAATCATGTTGTGAACAATCTAGGAGTTGAACAGTATTTCTGATCAGCTCGTTACTTACCCGTGTTCTTTAACGCTCCTGATCATTACAAAGATAATACAAAGTGCAGCACTTCCATATGCCTAGCAAGAGAGGAGTATATTAGAATGCATCAAATACCTGACCTTTCACAGCAATGATACATAGAAAATACAGTATAAATAAGATACTCTAATGACCAAACCTGTGTGGACACCTTAGCCCATGTGTGATGTTTGGGTCTGTGGTACATTGGACATAAAATACAAGGGGTAGCTCAGTGTTTAAGGTGTTGAACTGCTAATTGGAAGATCGGGGTTCAATTCCCAGTACCACCAGGGGCCCCTGAGCAAGAAAAATATTTTCTATAACACTTATATTTTCAAATACGGTCTAAGGGGGTAAATGGCAATTATTAACCATAAATAATGTCTATCTTGCTTGAAAGTAAACACTTTTTAAATGTTGTTTCCATAAATTGTTATGGCTGTGTTGATTGAAAACCCCAATAATACAATAGGTCCACCAGACCCATGAACGTTAGCTAGGTAACAAAAGCACCAACACCACATGACACCACATCTCACTAGTATTATTGTAGCTAAATGAACAAAGATCTTCACAACCAATGCTACAAAATGTAGTGAAAAGTCTTTCCAGAGGTGCTGAGGTTTTTATAGTAGATTTAATTTTTAAAAGTACAACCTATTAGAAATGATTTGTTTTAAACAAACTAAAAGACTCAAATTTTATAAAACATGATTTTTATACGATTCTAATAAAAAAAAAAGACGTTATTACACCGTGATTTGTGTTTAATACACATGCAATAGCCTGTGTGTAACCTTAAAATTGTATGTTCTTAAAAAATATATGTCTCAATTAAAAATACTTACATTTAACAATGTTTTGAGCGGAAAAAAATATTACTTGAAAAATAAAACAAATAATAGGAAACTGAATTGACAGACAAATTATTAATTGACTGAAGTTCTGCTTACACTTTTTTCAGTGTAGTAAACACAGTATTTTTATTGTGTAAGTGTAACCGTTTCTATCTCCAACAGGAAAAACAAGCATGGCTGCGATACCTGTCGCTGTAAAAAGTGCCCCGAACTGCCATGCGACAAATCCTGTCCAATGGGCTTCCAGCAGGACAAGCAGGGCTGTCTGATTTGCCAGTGCAGAGGTATGTTTGAGTATATATTTTTTTTTAGATTGGACTTTTTTAGCTTGGCTAATTAAAGTTAAATAATTACACATTATTAATAAGAATTTTTTGTCTTTTGCTCATGGATATTTACATATAAATTTCGGACAATGGGTAGATGCGCTTTATCTCCCTTTTTTTATAATCTGACTGAGCTGTAGCGGCTTTAGGGCCTGGCCCAGCAGTGGCAGCTTAGTAGTTCTGGGAATAACAATATAATTTAAGCATTTTTACCTGTACTTTGGGGTATTATTTATCTGTTATTTTGTCAGTATGTGATAATTGGCAGCGTTAATTAATTAATGTGTCATAACGTGTTAATTCGCCCTGCATTGCAGTTCTTTTCTTACAAATGTACGTTTTTGTTTTTTTTTACAGTTTTTCTTAGAGTTACAAATGATATCTTTTTCTTAAAATAACACTACTACTTTTTAAGCCTTACTCAATCTAAACATCATTAGTTAATGTTTGTTACCTGAATGGTTGCCTGTTCTACAGGCATTCAATATACACAGTCATTTTATTTAGTCTCTAGATGAAAGTAGATAAAGAAAGTAAGAGTAAAAAACGAATAAATTCTTCAGTGAAGGCATCCTAAAAAAGGCTTTGCTTTGTTTTGCTCAGGAGGAATCTAACAATAAAAATCCTTAACACAAAAAAAAAATGTCCTTAGGGATGCGATCCAAATCACACCTCTGAGATTTATCTAAGGTTCCAAGATTTCAATCAAACAGGCATTAGGAGAGCCTCGTAATGTCCAGGTCACATTATCCAGAGAATAAAAGTGACCTTATGCCTCCTCACGCACCGAGATGTCATCACCAAACACCTCTGATTGGTGAGACTGCGACAGTCCGTGCTTTCACTGAGTTTATTGAACCTCCATCAGAGAAATCTGCAGCCACACACGCACACGCACACACACACACACCTTTTTGATTTACAAACCCACCTGTTGCACAAGATAATCTTACTTCCCACTCACTGTACTCTCTTGTGTGTATTGCATTTTCATCTGTTGTGCCCTCAATAACGGGTTCCTACACGTGAAATATTCATGAGCAGACGCTAGCCGCCGTCTGATTAACGAGAACCACAAAATAATTTATTTTTTTTGCCATCCAATTTCTTTAAAATTCTAAAAATGCACCTCCGCCTTGTATCTCAATGGCAGGATTTTAATCAAAGTGTGCTTTCTCTAGGGTAAAAAGTCAGGCTCTGATTTTATAAAAAGTGTAGCTTGGGGTAGATATACTGAGGTTAGAGCAACTGTCAGGGGCTCCTCACACTAGCAGGGTGTAATTACACCACACATTAAATTGGGGCCCAAAGCTAATCGAGTGTAAGGAAAGGAACCTGACTGATTAATTCAAACGGCACAAATTAGAATTAAAATGCATCTGACAGACTGTGTAACTTTGAAATGTGTGAAGACATGCAGATATGAATCACACTTATGAGTGTCTTTTAATAGCACAGCTGGTTTAGCAGGGGTTGTTTTTGTTTCTGTCTCCTAGACCAGGTTTCTTCATCCCTTGTACCCTCCATTAAACTGGGCTCCTGTCTGTCAATGGACGGTCGAAGACATGAGAACGGGCAGAGCTGGCACGACGGCTGCAGGGAGTGCTACTGCCATGACGGCCGGGAGATGTGCGCTCTGATTTCCTGCCCTGTGCCTAACTGTGACAACCCGAGCATCCGCTCCAGCCAGTGCTGTCCCTCCTGTCCAGGTTAAACACATAATCAGTCTTTGGTTTTTAGCGTCTTAAGACAGTGAAAGAAAATTTTGCTCGTCTAGTCATGATTTAATAGAATATAGTAATATCACACAATAAAAGTGACTTATATCCCTTCGACTTCTGGTACTAGCAGTGTGACTGAAATGTATTGTATTTATCCAGCTAAACAATTAAGGGCCTTACTCAGGGGCCCAATTGAACCCACAATCTTTTCATCAAAATGCCAACACCTTAAACACTGAGCTACCATTTCTCGACACCCAGTTTAAGTGTACATTAATATACATGAATTTACCTGTTCCACTTGTTGAAAGCAAAACAGTCGAGATTATTTTAGCTGTAGTGCCTTGAATATCTAAGTAAACCTAAATTAAGCTATAAATTATTACTACCATAATCATATTCTCAAGATATAGTTCTTTGGTCAATCAATAAATATTACACTCTGTGCTAAAACAGGCGGATTAGTTCTTGAAATTGTTGCTCACAGTCAGAAGGTTCTAGGTTTGTTTCCCCTGCAGGGTCCTTTCTGTGTGGAGTTTGCATGTTCTCCCCGTGCTTGCGCGGGTTTACGCCTGGTAATCTGGTTACTTTCCACACTCTAAAAACATGTTAGGTTGATTGGTGATTCTAAAGTGCCCATAGTGTGAGTGTGTATGGTTGTTTGTCTTTATGTGGCCCTGTGATGGACTGGTGACCTGTCCAGGGTGACCCCTGTCCTTTAATCTATGACAGCTGGGATAGACCATGGGATCCCCATGACCCTGATTAGGAATAAACAGGTATAGATGGATAGATTAAAGGACGGATGGATGGACGGATCCATATTGATATATCACAAAAGTCTACCCATAAATCTTATTACAGAATTCTACCGTACTTTGTTTAGACTCACGAGCAAACTAATTTACACCGCCTATAGTAGTATATTTATTTTAACAAACTAATCATTTTACTCATTGTAAACTTCCTGTAAAACTGTGTGTAATGTGTTACGTCCCATCTAGATGAGTCTGGCTCTCACAGGCCGGAGTTGAATGAGGCGTCTGTGTGTCTGGCCCCGGGTGGAGAGTATTTTGTAGAAGGAGAGACGTGGAATATTGACTCGTGTACGCAGTGCACCTGCCACAGTGGCCGCGTCCTGTGCGAGACCGAGGTGTGTCCTCCTCTTCTTTGCCAGAGCCCAATCAGAAGCCAAGACTCCTGTTGCCCACTTTGCCCAGGTGAGATTTTCCACAAGCCCCTGCTTTTGTCCTGCGCTGTTTCATTACTAAAGCTGGCAGGGGTTTATATCACTGTGCCGCTTTATGTGTTTTCAAGAGAACAGGAATAAATATTTATGCCACCTTGTGCAAGGCCATCCGACTTCCTGCACCAACACAGCCTTTCAGAGGTTTGTTAGAACAACAGCAAGGCCACAGAAAGGGCAGGCTAAAGTTACATACCAGGGTCGGTTCTACACAGAATGTATCTGGGTTTTTTCTTTAATTCTCTTTGCTATTCTGTGCATGCACGACAACCTTTTGTTAGAAGTGCGGCGGCTTGTAGTGCATGTCAGCTGCAGCGGGAGATGATGTCAAAAAAATCACTTTCATGAAATGTCTTGCGACACCATTTTCTACCTTTTTTAATTGTTTAGCCCGCATTCATTTATTTCATATCCATACAGGGCCTAAGGAAATAAGCCATCTCCAATTAGCTATAGATATATGGAGCCCAGCACAGGACGTGCAGACAAAAAATATCATAACATAGCCAAACTAGCCACTGATTAAAAATTTGCAACAATTTTTATTTAGTTAAATCATAGGCCTTGTCTAGGATCTACTAAAACATTGTAAGAAGGACAAATTCTCCATACTGTAGTTAATAATCATCATGCAAGATAAGGTAATTCGGCCATGAGCACCAATTTCGTTTTTATTGTATGATTCTTTTAATTAATGACTGCATTTATATTGTAACTGTAGCAGGTAATGAACAGAAAGAATGTTGGTTTATGTGACTGTTTGGATTTACATTTGTTCGTTCAACAGCCACAACAGTAGGTAGTTTTTTTTTTCAGTAAGAGTAGCGAGGGCTAAACCCCTTTAAGCATAAAATTCCAGAACCGTTCCATTACAAAAATCATTTTCAATCAGCATCCGCCGTCTGTATTTTATGTATTTTAATTGTTGTCCGCTGCAGTGTAAAATATGAGCACTGCATAACGAATAACCGAATTCATTAAAATCCTACGTGAAGGACATGAAACATGGCAGGCTTTCAGATATGATAAGACTGTTCAACATCGATCCTTGTGTCAAGGCTGATGTGTCAGCGAGGACTTATGAATATTAACAGGCTTTGAATTAGACGCATTAGAGGCAAGAGGAGCATGATGGAACAGTGAAAACTGAATGATGAAGGATTTTAGCCTCGTTAAGAAAACACATAACATTGGGTATGAATTAGAGACTGACCGATATTGATTTTTGATGAACTGATACCGATACCAATTATTTGCATGTTTATGTGACTGATATCGATATTTTTTTCCAGAAGGATTACAATAGTACTAAAGTAAACCAGCTTTTTTATTTCAGATTAAATTAGATTTGATTAGATTCATGATGTTATTGCACATGGGTCCAAGGCAACGAAATGCAGTTAGCATCTAACCAGAGGTGTAAAGTAGCAGTTACATATAAACATATATACAGATACAGATACAGATAAATAAATTGATATACATATATTCTCTATATTTATAATTGAATATGCAGGAAATATATCTGAATGTGGATTATATACATATACACATATAGCTGTAGAGACGTAGTATACAAAATGTCTACATCTGTATAAATAAGTGCGGTGCATTTGCTAAGATGCTAAATAAAGTATATCAGTTTCCAGCAAAACAAGTAATTTTACCTGTAAATCCTCATGGCGCAGCCATGTATTGGTGGTACATTTACAGCATTTGGCGGACACCCTTATCCAGAGCGACTTACTTACCACCCAGCGGTGTTGGCTTGGTGGTGCTGGGAATTGAACCTCGGTCTTCCAGGTATCAGTCTAGCGCCTTAACCACTGAGCCACCAATATTAAGCGCAATTCCTGAAAACTGCAAGGTGGCGAGATTATATATTGGTGTATCCGATATTACAAATCCAATAACCCTGTAACCAAAAACAGGCATAAATTGTAAAAAAAAAAAAAAAAACCCCTAAATATCTTTTCTTCACTAGTGATAACCGCTTGTACATGTTCTGTTCCGATGTTATTACAGCGGATTAGGTGGTAAGCTGAGAGGCTTTTTTCCAGTATGCCAACACAGGTTGCCTTTAGGGATGTACTATTAATCATGCATTACTTATCAGAAGGGAACTAATTAGCTGACGTTGATGTTATGTTAATGTGTGGGGATTTTGTGACCGGTGTGTTAAATCATGTGACAGATTTGCCTGTACCCTCGTATTCATTTCGAGTGTCATTTAAAAGAATAAATAATCGATTTATTAATTCTTAGAGTAGTTTGTTTTTATCCAGAGAAATGAATCAGTAAAATATTATCATGCACAGTGCAGAACGGTTGTTTTCTTTCTCTCGACATTATGCAAATTATATTTTGTTCCTAAATTGGCTGAATAATTCTGATTAATATTCATGAATAAATTCTCTGTTGAGACCAAACTGTTGTGATTATCATTACAGTCGTTGTCATTTGTCACATCTGTAGATCAAACTGATAATTCAGCCAAACACATTTGAGGTGAAAAGAGGGAAAAGGTTGGTATGTGCTGGTCATTATTGATTAATAGTATTAGTTGAATGAGTGACACAATCAGTCTCAGACTTGAACTGTTTTATGTTTTTTCTGGTCTTTTTTCGTCCTGCTGGGTTTTATAATTACTTCTCGTAAACCGGTTAATGATCTTTCAAAAACATAGTTTATAAATATAGGATAGGAACTGTGTGCTATGTTTGGAGATAAGCTCTATATCTGCAAAGGAGCTGGGAAAACCGGCGCGGCATGTTTATCGGTAAGCACATGCCCACTTTTAAAATCTTTTCAAAGGTCACTCCATCTGTACATCATTTTAGCTCCGGCCCGGTGGGTTCAGGGGCTGATTTCTGTATAATTGTGATAAATTTCACGTTTGTTTTAAACCGCGTTATTCATGATTTATGCTTCACACTGCGTGGATAATTAAACTAAAGGTCGCCGATTTGTGTTTTTATAAACAATACATTATTTTGAAACAATCTCCGTTGTTATTGTTTTCCAGATGAGCCGCTGTCTCTGCCTGCCCCCGGCAACAACAGCATGCCCAGCTACTGCCGCAACGAGGAGGGGGACATCTTTCTGGCGGCCGAATCCTGGAAACCTAACGTTTGCTCCAGCTGTGTGTGTATGGATGGAGTCATCAGTTGTTTTTCAGAGACTTGCCCTCCGGTTAATTGCGTCCGGCCTGTCCTGCGCAAGGGCCAGTGCTGCCCCTATTGCCTAGGTATGAATCAAGCCTCCTTGTATGCTCTTTTTTGAATGTTTTTAAGAATCCAAACTGTACAGCTGATGTAGAGACAACACTAATAAGCTTTGAACCTATCACAAGCGGGAGTTTGTAATCTCTGGTTCTTGCTGCTAGATGCCACACCGAGAGCCGTGTGCCACTTCAATGGGAAAACCTACGTCGATGAGGAGCGCTGGGACATTGACAGCTGCACACATTGCTACTGCTTGCAGGGTCAGACACTGTGCTCTACAGTCAGTTGCCCTGCCCTCCCCTGCCACCAGCCAGTCACCATAGAAGGCAGCTGCTGCCCCCTGTGTCCAGGTCAGCTACCTCACATTAAAACAATTCAGTGTATGAACAGTCATATGTATTTTATACCAAGGAACAATAATTTGTAAATGCCTTACCAGCAAACCCATAACTGTGGATCAATCTAAAATGGGGGAAAGTGCTAGCGCAGTGGTTAAGGTGTTAGACTGGAACCTGATCGGGGTTTGCAGCACCACCAAGGCATCACTGTTGGGCCCCTGGCCAACGCTTTTAAGAATTAATAAATCACTCTCGATAAAGGCTTTTCCCAAATGCTGTAAATATAAATGTAATGTAAAATCTTATAATTACATGCTAAAAAGTAGACAAAACTAAGTATACGAGACGAGTCGTGTCTGAATCCTTAGTATTCCCAGAAATGTCCGGGATGATCGACTCCTTCCGCCGGGATCTTCCTTCTGCCTGATTTTTATGAACAGAAATTTAAATAAAAAGCAGGTCTAAAGAGAGGCTATAAAAACAAAGCACACCAGTCACTTTACTGTGGTAAAAGACTTTAGTCACTGTCTATGTTGTTAAAGATACAAAATGGTCAGTTTTACGCTGAGAACCACACAACACTTACACCAGATTAGTACATTAAGTGTAGAAATATATACTCCGTTTATGATGTTCGGTGTTGTAACAATCCCATCTCCGAACCACCAGAGGGTGCCCTCATCTAAATAAGACTGTTCTCTTGCACGTTTTACTTCCGGATCATGCCTACTTAAACAGCTCACCCACATATACCTTGCTTACATACCGAGTGTTTATTTCATGTGTTTTCTTTGTGCTTCTGATCTTTGCTACGTCTGGTTTTCGATTCTAGTCGTTTCGTTTTTGTTTGGGTTGCCGATTATCCTGGGGTTTATTGTGTACAGACCTCTGCCTGTTTTCCGACCACACCTTTTGTACCTGTTTTTTGCATGCTCTTAATAATGCCATTACCTGCAGAATGGATTCTTCTCAGACCCCTTCATTACCAGTGTATTTCACTTATTTATCATCTGCTTTCCACAATTCACTAAATCACTGTTTGCATTAAACAAATGTAAACTGGATATTTTTCAATATGTTTTAGAATAATAATAAACTATTCTGACATTCAACCTATTTTTTATATCCCTGAAAACAATAGGTTTTCCCGCATTGCATCACATATTATTCCGAAAACAGGGTGAGGTGTGTGCAACACTACAGTATAAGTAGGACTAAATCTGGAGGTGATAGATAGACGGATGGATGGACGGATGGATGGATGGACGGATGGATGGATGGATAGATGGATGGATGGACGGACGGATGGACGGACGGACAGATAGACAGACAGACGGATAGATAGATAATTAGGTGTCCCAATAATTTTGTCCCTCAACAGTTTTTGTCACTTAACAGGGCCAGGTATACCCTGTTTCCAGAACATTTTACTGACACTAAAAAAAAAAAGAACATGTAAAATACAAGATTGTTTACTAAGGCTTAGTCTCGCAAGTCAGTCAGTCGCAGAAGCTGAGACTAATTTACTCTAATTTTTGGGACTCACAAACTTTTTCCAGTCCAGTGACTATATCTCACACCACTTTTGTCTGGATAATGCAAGGTTTATCCGCCACTCAGACTGAAGCTGGAGACTCTGTGCCCTGCAGCTTTACTCTTTTTTTGTTCCTTAGTAAATCCTTAGTCTTTTTTAAAGTCTCGCACTTTCTTTTTCTGTCGATTTCTCTCTTTTTTATAATTAATTGTTTCAGGCCTAATTGTGTCAAGTTTTAATGAGCAACGACCTGCTTTGTTGAATAATTACAATGCAGTGTAAATACATGCTTACACTTTGTCATCCTGCTTGTTTAATTATTCTGATTCAATCCTCAAGCTGTTTTAAGGAACATAATCATGCTTATCTCTATCTCTTGCTGTCAGACAGTCCATGGCCCTGTCCAAAATCGCAAAGTTTCTATACTTGAAAGTAGGAGAAACTGAGTATGCGAAGCGAGTAGTATGTCTGCATCCTTAATATGCAAATTACTGTATGTGAATTACTCCCACCTGAATTTTAAATTATGCTATAAATTATGTATTTACTATCCCATGAGGCCGTGGGAGAGACGACTTGTCATATGCGGAAGTGACGGAAAGAGCAGACGCAGTACTTTTCATATGCTTTTGTAGTAAAATTGCACTCGTTTTAACATCATTCACGTTTTAAATTCGCGCTGCTGTGTTGTCGTATGTCACATGACAATATCAACATGGCGGATGTAGTACGTCCAAATTTCATTAATACTGCCTGTATCAATACTACAAGAACATGCTTCTTTTGTGGTCCGAAAGTATGTACTTATTGAAATCTAGTACATAACATACTTCACTGTTGCAGAAATGTCATTACTATCCATAGAACGTTAGTTATGTAGCACCGTATGCAAAAATAAAGAAACCTGTTTTTACTTGGACGGTAAAGATTTGGAAAAGCAAAAATTGAACACTGTGTGTTTCTGTTACAGAGACTGTACCCACGAATGTACCGATAGAGAAGACAGACCAGCACGGAGACCGACTGAAGCACCGACCTGCCTGGCCTACGCACAGCGAGAATGACATCATGCCTCAGTTTAGAGGTGAGAGTTTAATACAAACATTAACCTTATTATAAAAGGGATTGCAATTAGATTCCTAAATTTGTATCAGGCAAATTCCTGCTACATTTGGCAACATCTCTAGGCAGTTTCTTAATTATTTATTTAGCAGATCTAATGCTCAAAGTGCTCCATTGATCTCCAGGATGATGGTGGATTACTGGATTACTGTATTGCATCTTTGGTAACATCCTGTAAATCTTTTGCAGTTTGCAAATATACCGTAGGTTAGAAGTTGGTTACTTTTTAAATAAATCAACGTTATCTTGTTTGGGATGGTGCTCGTTAATAAACTTGGTAGCATCCACTATATGTAAGTTTATGGACACCTGAGCATCACACACAGGTGTGGTTCTTCTGACAGAAGACCCACATCTGTCAGAAGATGTGTCTGTTCAGACACATATCTATATACGATGTGTAAGTTGCAGCACTAAATAAACTCTCTTTGGTTGCTCTGAGATATATATGAGGTATAACGTAAGCCTGTTCTAGCATGACAATTCTCCTGTTCACAAAGTCAAAGTGTCTTAAAATTCCCATCAAAGAACATTAAACTGGACTTTTTCCTGCCTTTGATTGGTTTATGAAAATGTCCTTGATAGACAAGTACAGATTGTAATAAAAAGTGCCAGAAATAATGTACAACTAACCTATTCTTTTTATATGAAAATGCCTTTCTATAATTTTATTTATATAGGCATACTTTAATTAACTTGGCTTTTGTGTGATAAATAAAACGAGCCATATAAAAAAATACATGACATTTTATTTATTTCATTTCTGGCATTTTGGCACCCACATCCAGAGTTTTTTATCTTTATACATTTGAGCAGTAGAAAGTTAAAGGTCTTGCTCAGAGGCCCAGCAGTGGCAGCCTAATAGTAATGGGATTTGAAGACATGGCATTCTGATCAACAGTCCAACACCTTCACTGACCTTCTATTAGACATTAGAGCAGTTTCTACTTGTTGCAAAAAAACAGGGTACGGAAAAAAAAACATCTCTTTGGAGTGAAATAAGTTGGTTTACATCCCCTAGTGTCTTCTTCTCCCTTCAGCTGTTCCCTGAATCGTCTGTCTCTACCTAACCCTATTCTCTACATCCTCTTCACTCACACCCACTAACTTCATGTCCATATACCTCGTCTTTGGTCTTCCTTTTTGCCTGGTAGCTTTATTTTTTAACATCCTTCTACCAATATATTCACTATCCCTAGTCTGTACATGTCTAAACCACCTTAATCTAGCTTCCCTGACTTTCTCCCCAAAACATCTAACATCTAGCTTACTTCCAGCTCGGCTGCCTGTCTCTTCCTCACCGCCACTGTCTCTAAATCATACATCATAGTGACCCCCTCTGGTTAGATTTTACATCCCCTGGTGTATCATAAAAAATGATATGTAATGTATGATGAAAGCATGTTTGTGTGTAGCTTCAAGCGTGCTAATTAATGTGTGCTTCCAGCTGGGGACTTTGGCAGCCTGCAGATGCCGTATTTGGACGGGAAGACACCGGTGCCCAATGATGATGCCAGGCTTCATTGGGCCTGGGTGGCATTGCCCGTCCTTTTGATGATGCTCACTATCGCCACCTTGCTGCTAGTCAACATGAGGAAGCAGTGGATGCATGTGCCTTGCTACCACACACCCTCCAAGGTAAGGGAGTAGAAACTTAGTAGACTAGAGTGATATACAATGTGCTGCCCAGTCCTTCTTAATGCTTATAATTTACTGTATAGTTTTTATTTAGCAATAAAGATGCAAGTAAACGTTTTACCTTTTTGCTTATATTTTTGTTATACATTTCATTATTTCTACAAAAAAACATTTGTCTACCGTGGTTTATGTGCTCAGTGCAGCAGGTGGCAACATTCGTACAATAAATAATGCATAATACTAATTTTATTCCCTAAAGGAAGCCAAAGAGGAAAACAGTAAAGAACATGACATACGTCACAACGGTCCAATCAGATGAGTCCAAAAAAAATTAAAAAACAGTATTGATTTGGTGTTTGCGAGGCCAAATATGTAGGTAGCAGGCTTGCTGCAATAGTCAGTGTTGACGCCATCACCAGTGTTACGCGGCATCACCGGTTATGTCACTTGCTGTCGTTTTAATTTATTTAAGTATTCGTTTTTTTTATTAGATATTTATGTAAATTAAAAAAAACTAATATTTTGTTGACATAAACATAATAAATATCTCACATGATTAATTAAAATTGACTCCTGCTGCTAATCTGTGATGTGATTGGAGCTGCGAAAGATCGCAGATCAACAGAGTCAAATTTCATTATGTTAATACTGTGTTATTCATTATGTTAAAATTATTATAATTCGAAAGTGAAAGTAAAATGAGCACAGGCGTTAAAAGCTAATTAAAAGTAAAGGAAAGTAAGAAAAGAAGGGAGAACATCCGCAACACCTCCACCCTTTTTATTACATGCACTATATATCCAAACTGTGTTTTCAGACACATTGCAATTACAATTACATAATTACAATTACACAAGTGTGTCTACAGGTGGCGTTATATTCTGTAGCATTTAAAAAAAATTCTTTCTTTATATTTTTTGTCCTAGCATGGCAATCCTTCTGTGCACAAAAATATCTAAGCTCCATAGAGACATGATGTATTACGATTAAAGAACTATAGTGTTCTGTACAGTCCTGACCTCAACCTCACCCAACACCTTTAGGATGAACTGGAACACCAACTGCAGCCCAGAGATCTCCTTACACATTCATTGGGCTTGGGTGGCATTGCCTGTCCATTTGATGTTGCTCACTATCGCCACCTAGCTGCTAGTGAACATGAAGAAACAGTGGATGCATGTGCTGTGCTACCACACACCCTCTACCACACACCAAGGTTCCATTTCACCTTTAGAATGAACTGGAACACCGTCTGCATCCCAGACCTCCCTATTTAACATTACTTTATGTTACTTTATGTCTGATACTCACTAATACTCTTTTTGCTAAATAAACACAAAATCTAGTAGAATAAATTTCCACCATTCTTACAGGAGTAAGAGTGAGATTATATCTGGAATAAATATGGTCAGATAAAATAAGGTCCCAATACTTTTCACTAATATATAGTGTAGTGTAGTCATTTCTGATTATTTACTTGTTGATTTTTTACTTATAAAAAATATGAAATAACTGACCATTATGGTGTCTGTTTGTGTTTTTTGGTACAGCCTACATGTCTGAATAACCAGCTGGTCTACGTTGACTGCCAGAAAGGGACAAAAGTACAGGTGGACAGTTCCCAGCGCATGCTGCGCATCGCCGACCCCGACTCACGCTACAGCGGATACTACAGCATGCAGAAACAGAACAACCTTGAAGCAGACAACTTCTACCAGACTGCATGAGCGACAGCGGGCTGCGACGAGTGAGGGAGCTTTAGAAAGAGAGAGAGAGAGAGAGAGAGGGAGAGAGAGACTAGGGTCAGCTGCCAAACTTAACAGCACAATAACAGAGACCTAGAATTTTAAAACGCTATTCTCATGGCTAAGAAAATCCAATGATGGACATTGCAACCAAGCAGAGACAAAAGATCCGAGTTGAGACCCTGAGTAGACACAATAATCATAATCCCTTCATTAATCGAACGCCACTCCAAACCGCACGCCCTAAAGGACTAAAGGTCATCAGGACGTGTCGCCAAGTCAGTCACTGCAGGACTGTATTTATTTGAACGGGAAATGCTAAGCGCATTTTCTTGGATATTCTTGTGTACGTTATAGTAAGAATGTGTGTGTGTGTACACTGTATGTAAGTGTGTGTCTGTCGTCGGCGGTTGATGAGCGCAAATCTACATATTTGGGATTAGGGCAAACAGGGGTGTTTTAAGAAAAGTGATATTTTTAGTGCATTCCTGTTCTTTTTTTTTACACAGAGAAAAAAAAAAAGCTATTTGAACCGTTTTTGAAGAAAAAAAGACTTCAATCGAGTGCTGGTGTGAATGTCGAACCAAAGCTTCAAAATACTGGACTATGTGGGAGAAGGTGAGATGTGGAAAAAAAAAAAAGAGATGAAACAAGGTAAAAAAAAAGGAATGAGAGAGCAGACCTGCTAGGACATTTCCCTTTGTACAAACACAGGGCTCAACTCCTTTTTTTTTAAAACCCTTTAAAAGAAGAATAATGGACAACCGAGAAAGCAGTTTAGTGGAAATTTGATGTGTTCCTGTTTGGATGGATCGATGTTGGCTTACAAGCATAAGCTTTTTCCACATTATCACATGACAGTCTTGTTTTTTTTCTTTTTCTTTCAATATTTTATTCTCGGACAAAACTAATTGATGCTTTCTCACACTCCTGGCAACAATATCATAGTGAGAAAGGAGAAATAAAGGGTTGTTCCGTGCGATAATTCTGAGAGATAGTTATACTGGTCTGATAAGTGTTCGCTACAAGTGCTGCTTTTTTTTTGCATTGATTCTTTAGGGCTTGTTTCTATCAATCAATCAAATCCCTGGGAAACACACACAAAAAAACAGAAACAACGTGTGGAAAAGAATTAGCTAAAGGACTTTTTTTTTGAGGCTAATCAATTTCCCTATGTTTCACTTACAGATTATAGAACAGCTTCCTTCTTTGGAGGCTTTGAAACGCTTCAAAAAGCACCTTTTATTAATCCTTGCTTTATAATAAAAAATAAAAAAATGTAACAAAAAAAAAGCAAAGAAAACAAAACAAGCTACCAAATTGGCTTTAAAATCCTCCACGTCGTATAGGAACAGGTTATGTACATATTAACGCTATAACGAATAGACATGAGATATCGTGCGAGTATATCTGTGTGTGTGTATGTTTGTGTTAGCATGTATGGACGTGTGCACACAAACGCACATGCATGCGCACATCGACTCTGCTTCACCTGTAAAGTTGTCTGTTTCATTTTTTTTCTTACTGAATGTATTTATGACTGAGTTGGGATATATATATATATATATATATATATATATATATATATATATATATATATATATATAATATATATCTATATATATATATATATATAAGAGATATTTCTATAGACGGAAAATCCATCATGAAAGAAACTGCTTGTATGATAAATGAAAAGATGGACCCACGGATAGACAAACAGATCGGAAGAAAAACATCCCGTTACTTTTATTTGTTATTTTCTGTTTTGTCGTTTTGTTTCCGACAGCTTTTCTTTCCTACTTCTTTGATTTAGTTAGGAATCGAGTGACCCGATGATTCAACACTTGTTCAATTGTGGCAGAGGAAGCAAAAAGTTTGGTCCTGTGAGTAATTGCGGAGCTGTTGGGCTGTACTTGTTTACTTGCTGAAGTATAGCGGAAAGAAATCTGGCACTGGTGTATATCCCAGTAATCTGCATTCAATTATGCGTATGCAAATACTTGGTGCATATGCTCTGGTGCCAATGCCGATGCCAGTTTTGCCTGGATTCAGCCATATTGCTGCACCCCCGGTTACTATTCTGACTGTGTAGTGCATCCATTACGCTGACGGGTCAGGCTGTAGTGATAAAGACGCTACTATATGTGCATCTGCTGCTCCTGGAGGACCGAGCTGACCTTTACTGCCTGTTACTCATTTTGACTTTAAATGCGCATTGGTATTGGCATCATTTTGCACTAAGTTAATGATCCTTACGCTTAATTCCAGTGTTATCATGACTATTGTGGCCTTTTTATTTGAACCGAAACGAAACGTTATTTACAGAACGTCTTAAAAAATGAGAATGGTATGTCAGGATTTATTTTTTTGGCTATGCAAGTAGTGTTGGATTCGTTAATGTGTTACTTAGCAAGTAAACAAGCACATGGAAATGCTCTGGCAGTCTGGATTGTTTTACTCACACTAGTTACCTTTGCTAGCAATTATGACTACACAAAGTTTGAAGGGCATCTTAAACAGCACTGTGCCCAATGCCAGGAACAAGTGGGTATTTATCAAATAGATACACGTTTTTGTCAGTCTTGGGCCACACTCGCCAAGGACTTTCGGAAACAGATTTGGACTGTAGGTCATATGTCTTTTCTCCAAATTTTGCTCTTTATACTTTGACCATGTGAGCTGTCTGTTTTCAGCTCCATTGTTTTCTCAGTCACAGGCCACTGCAGGCAGCAGAACTACTGGAACCTCAGCTCCCAAGCTGAATCTCGAACCAGTGCTCTTGTCGGGCACTAGACAGTCTATACCCAAATGCAGATTTGATTTCATGACATGCAGGGGCGCCAGTAAATTGTGGGGGTTGGGTGGGGGTTGTTTGATGATTCTAAGGGCCCACACACTTTGGGGTCTACGAGATATTTGTTTTATTAGCAGTAACAGTACTAGCAGTAACGTAAAAGTATGTATGGTAGAGGCCCCAACCTCAAATTCTTTGATGGCCCAAAATTGCTAGAGGCACCCCTGATGACATGTGGACCAGTCGGAATTGATAGACAAGCTGTTAAAAAAGCAGGAGAGAGGCAGGGCTCTAAAGCTACTTCTTGTTGGTTGTGTCTAAAATATTTTGTCTGATATATTGTGTGTAGAACTATACTTTTGGCACTTTTATATAGTTTAATAAGTAACTCCTTTTTTTTTTTTTTTTTTTTTTTTTTTTTTTTTTTTTTAACAAATGCTTTTCATAGAAAAAGTTGCCCTTTTGTGTTCCTAAAACCTTGCGGGACCCTTTAGCAGTTTATCGATATGCTAGTACTGAAACTTAATGGAAACATATGGTCTTATTTGTACAGGCGAGTATTGCGAAGAGGAACTGAGTGAACAAAATGAAAATGTTTACTCTTTATCTTTAGAGAGTACACAGAGAGCAGTCTATAGACCCGCTTCCCTTTGGTAAAACCACACAGATTCTCTTCACCGTGCAAACACCGCCGCTTATTGAATGTCCTGACTCTCAGTCACGGCCCTCGCGGCGTCTCCGGATTAACAAGCGCTGAAAAAGAGACACAGCAACAACTGTTTTGTACACTAAAGCCACAAGGCTGAATCCCAACTTGATATGACAATTTCCAGTAAGCCGTATTATAATTGATGAATGCATTAGAATCAATAAGTGACTCAATTTCAAGTGTAAATTCAGCTCTTGCTTGTTTCCAGGCAACATCAGTGCTCTAGCTCTACCTTCACTGCCTATGGTTTCCAATCTGTTTCAGAGCAGGTTTATCGAGTCTGAACACGAAACTGGCTTTATTTAATGCCGGCGTCGAGGAACCAGTGACGGATTCCTTTTATGACGTGTCTACCTGTTCACAGGGTCTCGCAGGATTTTGATTTTTTATTTCGGTGCATTTTTCAAGTATTGTTGTAGATACTTGAGTGTCACTCGCCAAACAAAATTTAAAAAACAGACAAAAAAGGTTGATAAAAAGATTTAATTTATTATTTTAAAATACCATAGTAATTTATTTACAAGCAAAACGATTGAGCATATAGGAATTTGAATCAAAGACACAGCTGAAATCGTGTGACGCTCTTGGTGTTGTCATGGACTCTTAAAGAAGGTTTTAAGAATGATTCGATTTAAGTATACAGGACACAATTTATCCCCCACTGGCAGGCTGTTTTTTTTCCTCCTTTTCCCATTTTCTTTTCTTTTTCTGGAACACTGCTCTTTCCATTAGGGAAAAACAGGCAGGCCTGGTCCTGTGTTCCTACAAAGTACAAATACATTTGGAGACATTTTTCTCCCCTGATCTCGTCCTTCTTCCCTCCTCAGTCTGTCCACAGAAAACACACACAGAGCCTTTTTTATCTTTGTATACTACTGGTGTTGTATGCTCATGTAAAAAAAAAAAGTAAGAATTGTTGATATTGGTAATAATGTTGCAGATTTCTAAAGAGGGTAGATGAAGATTTGACTCCTGTAGCACAGCAGATCTTTTCAGTTTCTTGTATTATTTTGTTTGTTTCTTCGCAGCACAATAAATACTTTTTGAATATTCGATGCCTTTTTGTGCTGATTTGGGAAAAAATAGGTGTGTTAGTCATTTGTCATTTTTGACTTATTTTTGTAAGGAATTAAAAATCACAAAATCAAAATCACATAATCAAAATCAAGCATTTTTGGTATGCTTCTATATTCCAAAGCAATTCCAAAAAATGTGGAAAAAACGTTTCTTGCCATTGTAACATTGCAGTTGGAGCTGTTTAAATTCTGCTGTAGTCATGACGACTTAACAAACTGATGGGGTTTTTGATGAGATGAAACAGGAAAGAGAAAGAGATGGATGGGACTCGAAAGAACCCAAATCGGAATCGAATCCAGGTTGCCTGGTGCGGGTGCCGGCGGCTTAACCCACTACAGAACGGCCAGATATACAACCCTTTTTTTTTTTATTTACCCAAATAATAATCACAATTACACAGAAATCCAAAATCTAATTATGCAACAATAGTTGCACATGACACATCTCCTTCAAATAGCATACATTTTATAGCTAAAGTTTTCCTAGCGCACCCACCTGAGGGTATGTTCCCCACTTTTTAACTGTTGCTACAAAAGTGCAATCACCCAGTTGTCTAGAATGTCCCTTTATGTTATATAGCATTACTTTATTCCTTCACTGGAGCTAGACAGCCCAAACAGACAACATTTACATTTGCAGCATTTAGCAGACGTCTTTATCCAGAGCATCTCATATTTATTTCATTTATACAACTGATTATTCGGAATTTAAGGGCCTTGTTAACGATCCAGCAGTGGCAACTTGGTAGTGCTGGGAATCAAACCCACAATCTTTGGGTCAGCACATAACATTCAAACATGCTGGCTTACTGTTGGTGTAAAAGAACCAGATGTCTTGCACCGAGTGTCGTTTATTTCATAGTAATGTTGTATTTCTACTAACAACTCTTGTATTTGACATATACCATTTACCAGCCACTCTACTGTAGTAACAGCACCCCCTATTTCTCCTTCATGAAACTGATCACCCGAGTTTCCATCCTGCTTCTGTTACTGCTGCTAAAATGCAATGAAAGTATTTGCCTTTTATTTCCCAGCAGGCACTGGAATCATATCTGCTGCTTTATTGATTCTTTGCTCCACCAGTGCAGAGCCGGAGTGATGAAGAGCCGGTTGGACACCACTGTCAACATTGCACTGCAAATAGGACAAGGCTTGTCAAGTGCCTGGCACAGATGTTTAGGATCTCAAACAATTTAATCATGTCAACCATCCAACATCAGAGAACCAGGCATGCAACCCTGAGGACTGGGAAGAGCTACAAAGCTGCTAGAAATGATAGAAACCGTACGTTTGCATACATCACGCTCTGATTGGTGCAGATTTAAAAAACAATAGTAGACTTTTTTTACTGCAGAACTTTATCATACAGTAAAAAAGTTTTTTTTGTTGTTTTTTTTGAAAATTCCTAAAAATTGGGGTCAAAACACAGGGTCTGCCAGGGTTATCACCACTAGACCAAAAGGGTGTAAGAGGCCAAATAGCGTTAGTATTCACATTTATAACATTTGTCGTTATTCAAAGCCACTTGTATTTATCTCATCTTGGGCCTTGCTCAGGGACTAAGCAGTGGTAACATGGTGGCACTGGGAATCAAACCCACAATCATCTGGCTAGCAATCCAACAACTTAACCTCTAAGCTCTCACTGCCCTCTGCTTGGATACTGCCTGTACACTTTCTAATTAAGAAACCAGGGCTTTAACCACATGAACCACCACTACCCCACTAATAAGATAAGCCTTTTGTATTAGACTAAACTATCAGGCTCTTATATACTGTTGTAACAACTGCCCATTGACTTGTCTACACCTCCTCAATAACTTGTAAATAGAACAATTTAGAAGAAAAAAAAACACATGCTTCCTGCCAGTCTTGAACAAAAGAAGTAGTTTTTGCTCTATAGCAAAAAGTGGTAAATCTCTCCTGTTTTTCAGATTCCTTATGTACAGCCTTCTGATAAGTACCCAATATTACCACAGAGGGGCGACAGAGCTGTGCAGGTTATTTACTCAATAATCAAAAAAACGTTCAATAAGGCTTTTGGTCCATATAAAAAAAGTGTACATGTCCATCTTAAAGAAGCAGGTACTAAAATATTAAAATTAAAATTTAGATTGTTATTTAATAGGAAAAAAAATACATAAACTTTTATACTATCTGCTATTACCTTATTATAATAAACAATCTATAATTGGGTCTATTTACCTATGCAATTAACTGTTTTTTGCATTATTAAAACCATTTTCTTTTTAAATGCTGTTTACTTACAGAGAATGGTTTTAGGAGAAACATTAAAGAAACAACTCACAGCTTAGAATTTTGGGAATAAAAGCCCATGTGACTTGTGACCTGTACTCAGAATGATCATATGACATGAATAGTTTCATTCTAATTGATTTAAAAGATCAAGATGAAAATTTATCAAGAAAACTGGCAATAAAACCACAATGAAGATATAGCAGGGCCTTTAGAGGGCCCTAAGCTGAATTATTTAGGGGCCCCTCAATGCCACAAATTATTGGCAATTCTTGATTATTCACACACTGTAAATCGAACACACCTATGATCAATTTCATTGGTTGTAGCTGGGTTAATTACATCATACCAATGTAGGGAAGAAGAAAAGTGGTGGCTTATGGTTAAGGACTACCAACATAAAGATTGTGGGTTCGATTCCTAGCTCCACCAAGCCACCACTGCTGGCCCCCTAAGCAAGGCCCTTAACCCTCAATTGCTAAGTTGTATAGATAAGTTAATATGTAAGTCGCTCTGGATAAGGACGTCCGCCAAATGGCGTAAATGTACAAATGCCGTACGTGTAATGTTTTACCCGTCGAAGCATTCTGCATCCTGTTAACATAATATTGCGTTGTTGTTTTTTTTATTATTATTTAATATTGCATTTAATCACCATTGTCCAATGACATCATCTATATAAAAAATCCCTGTCATGTACTTTTTAGGGAAGCAACGACTGTCATAATTTATTTAATAACTATATAATTTATAAACAAAATACTTTGTCTGGCTTTGGATGTAGAATATGAAATGTACATTGTATGATTAAATATATATGTGAACAGCTCACCTTCACACAGACACATGTTTTTCAAACTCCTGCTAGGATTTTGAAAGTACAAACATCTGGAATTTCTCTTTTTGGACCTAAACTGAACCTGTTTTAGCATGACAATCCCTTAAGCATGATGATATGGTCTGCCAAGGATGACACAGAGTCCTGACCTCAACCCCAGTAAACAGGATTATGATGAACTGGAACACATCCCAGATCTCCTCACCTAACCTGAGAATCTTTTCTCATTAATGCTATTTCAGTGAAATGAACCCAAATCTTCACAGTCCTGCTTCTATCTATCTATCTATCTATCTATCTATCTATCTATCTATCTATCTATCTATCTATCTATCTATCTATCTATCTATCTATCTATCTATCTATCTATCTATCTATCTATCTATCTATCTGTCTATCTATCTATCTGTCTATCTGTCTATCTGTCTGTCTGTCTGTCTGTCTGTCTAACATATAAAAAGCCTTGAGAGAAAAGTGAAGAATGGAGCTCACTAGAAACAGCGAAAAGGGGACTACATGTAAATGTTTAATCAGCTCATCCACAAACAGTGTATATAATTAATACCTCTTTAACGACTGTGACTTTTATTTATTAGTTCATTTACTTACACTCATTTTAAGGAAAATTGTGGCTTTTTGCATCAATATTTAAATCATATGTGATGCATATGCGTATGTCTTATTCGTGTTATTAATCAGACATTTATGCCGGAGGACATGAGCAGAGTGATGATCCATTGCTTTATAATTAAGATCTGTGGTTCTATATATCATAGGGATGGTTGAGCACTGACCGTACAGATCTGCAGACTTCTGCTGTCTCTGTGTGCAGATGTTTCAAGGTTGGTTAGATTTGTTATCTTGCTCCATTTCTTCTAGTGATGGAAAGTCCAGCTTGTGAACCAGTTCTTTTAGACAGTTCTGTAGGATAAACTAGATCATAAAAGCAGTTTATCGGTTTCATTTTTTACATTTACAGCATTTCAGCAGACGCCCTTATCCAGAGTGACTTACATTTATCTCTCTTATGCAACTGAGCAATTGGGGATTAAGGGCCTTGCTCAGGGGCCCAGCAGTGGCAAATTGGTGGTGCTGGGAATCTTCCAATTAGCAGTCCAACACCTACCACCTCCCTATCATAATGCTGTCATTATAATGTCAAGTCTATCATCCCAGTCAAGATATTTAAATATTCAAAGTCAGCAATCACAACTTAAGTCAGTTAAAATATTCTTACAAATAGTTTTGCATCTAAAGCATCCAAATACTGGCACAAGCAGTGCTTTGCCAAAAAAAGAGGATGTTTTACAAGTCTTAAAGATTTAAACAAATAAATTGGGTTCTTATCAGATCCACTTACTTTGCATAATTTATTACAAGTAAATGAATGAGCAAGTCATAGTATGCAGTTACTGTTTATTCAGTATCATCAACCAACTGTGATAAATGTAATTAATTCGGTGATTAAGTTATAAACATATTGATATTATCACACATTTTTTCACATTATTACATTATCAACTGACGTTCAACAAATAACTTGACAAACATGCTTCATTTTCTCCACTTGTAAAATTACACGCATGCGCAGTTTCATCAGCTGATCGGTTCATCTGCTCTCTTTTCAAACTGTTCAGTGTACTGTAAGAGAAACTAAATAACTGCGGAATGCTGGGTTATTTCTAGTCAGGTGGAGTTTTTAAGCAAATAAAAAGTAAATAAATTTTAAAAGTAATTTATGGATTAGTGATTACTTGAGACGCGAACCGCTTCAAACGATTCAGTTCGATTTGATGAACAGATTCGACTGGTTCACTATGAAGAACCGGTTAAATAGAACGATTCGTTTGCGAACAAAAGATAATTTAAATAAATTTTTCAGAATTATTTTTGTAAAGTCAATTGTTTCAAACTAATTTACAGGGCAAAATATAGTGTGTGTGTGTGTGTGTGTGTGTGTGTGTGTGTGTGTGTGTGTGTGTGTGTACTAAATTTTTAAAATACAAGAATCATTGCTTTACCACTTTTTCAATATTTACTTGCCCACTGTATTTGACTAGAGTTGCTGGAAATGTCCATCTGTCAAAGTAACAATTAGCGCAACTTTGACAAAAAGGCAGGACAAAAGGTTTATATTAGGGATTGACCGATAATCGTTTCTACTGATATTTTTCAGATATTTTTCCTTATTAGTTATCAACTTTGTATATTTTTATGTGTGTGGGGTGTGTGTGTAATGGAAGTGATGGCAAAGGTGTTTGACTGCTATGAGAAAGACCGGGGTTCAATTCCCAGCACCACCAAGTCACCATCGTGGGCCCATAAACAAGGCCCGTAAACCCCAATTGCTCAGTTGTATAAAATAGATAAATGTAAGTGGCTCTGGATAGTAGTGTTCGCCAAATGCTTTAAATGTAATCGATATTAATTGTACTAAGCCACAGTAAAATATAAACTGTTTTAATTGAAGAAATAGAATCTTATTATTATTTTTATGTCTTTTTGTATCTGGTTTAGTTTTAGACCCCTCTATTTTTATTGATTCAGTATAAAAACAGAGTTGTTTTATATGCAAGAAATAAAAAATTACTTTTGGTATAGTGTCAAAAACAGAAGTAAAAGAGTAAATAAATATTCTTATCAGTTACAGAAACACACAAATAATTAGTATCAGTATCGGTTACCTGCCGATTATTAGTCTAAAATTTCTGCTTTGTTCCATCACATAACATTGCAGGAAATCTGATTCACTTATCCAGTCTTCACTGTAAATCTTTAATCATAACATTTTTATTATTAATTGCTAGCCTGCAAGGCTGGTTGTTGATGCATGGTTTTTAAAGCTAAAATAGACACTGTGGCACTGAATCATTTGTATGTGTTGCTATTGCAGATGCTTAGGAATAAGAGATGTGGAAAGAAAGCTTACATGGCAAAATAATAGGCTAACCTAACCTGAGCGTTCAGTGCAAGATCATTTCAGTTCTAGTTACATGTCTCATTATAACCCTGGAAAGGGTGTTCTCTAAACTATTGTTTTTGCAATTGTTTTTCAATTATTAGTCACACAAACACACACACAGTATCTATATGTATACACTGAGAAGTGGTCAGTTCTACTCTCTGTGTGTTTCTTCATCTTGCCCAAATCCCTGTCAGCTGATCCATCCCTCTGAAAATGACTAATCACACTAACTCTTCCATGCTCCAGGGAAATTTAGACATATTCACATGATCACAGGCAGCCGGTCAGCAGGCCTCACAAAGACACACACACAAACACACACACACACTTTCCCCACAGTAACACAGCATCACTCAAGCTCGCTGTCTGGATTCCAGCCCTAATGAAAAGCTATTAAAGGGACTCTATTCATAACATCTTCACAATAATACAACTATAGAGAGGATTCAAGTAAAAGCAGCGAAATCCCTGCAATTTACGCCTTTCAGGAAGGCAATTAAGGTCTTAACCTAGCAATAAAGGTCCATCATGGAATTACAGAAAATAACATAATGACAGTGTTTAGGTTGTGTATCCATGGCTGTAAGTGTACATCAACCACTGATATGTGTGATGGGTTTTGTGGCAGTGACAAATCAAGAGAATAGAGCGTTGCATCCGAGTTAGCCTAAGCCACAATGAGTGCTCTACTGTTTATACACACAGCAGTTATAGGGTTCAAGGGTTTCCCAGACTGCAGAAGTAAGCACTTCAAGAACCAACACTGGAGAAGTGTTCAGAAAGACTTATCACTTCTGCTCTTATCTTAAAATAGGCTCTACCTATAAGGGCCTCCTATATAGTGTTTTCACATACGCCAGCTTTTGGTCAGTTACCCGCACAGCTATATTGGAGATACTTAGATGTGAATAACAGTGTGAATTGCATGGTTAATGTGCTATAGACAGGCATGGACACATAGACATTTAAGGGGGTTAAGCAACTGCTCTTATTCTGCCTCAAGAGAAACTGCCCTTTTTTCTGAGGATTTTTTAAAATAATAAAATATATGTGTGCCTGTGTGTTAAATCTAAATAACAGGTCAGGCCAAGTTCCTCGCAGACGCACAAGCAACAAAGCTGTGTAGCATTTGCATTTACAGCAATTGGCAGATGCCCTTATGTAGAGCGGCTTACTTTTTATATATATCCAGCTGAGCAAATGGGGGTTAAGGGCCTTGCTTAGGGGCCTTGCTGCATCTTTGGGTTCTAAAACTACACTCGCTTCTGTGGAATTCATTTGCCACACCACAGACAGGCAGGGAGCTGCAGAAGTGAAGCCTTTTTTAATCAAGTTTTTCTTGGTGTGGAGGTGAATTGTGATGAACAAAGAACTAAGCTAGGTGAACTTCAAACTTACCACTACTTATCCAAAAGGTGAATCTAGTTAAGCTCATTTCACTAACATCCATGACTTATGAACTGCCATTCAATAATGTGAACTGACTATTTTGTAGACAAACAACGTGAAACAATGAGGTGAGTGAGAGAAAAGCATCAGAGATGTGTTAATATATTTCATGTTAACAAATTTTGAAGGTCTATAACGTTAACCAAATGGGGTGTTGATGTGTGAAGGAGGCACAGCATCAGCTCATCAGTGACATGTGATACAATCAAAATAAATGTTCATGTTCATGTTCAATGTTCAATGTATTATTAACTTTACATTAGAAACTTCAGGAATTAACATAAATATTTTGAAGATTCTTTCTCTGGAAGTACTGCATAAGTTTGGACTACCACAAATCTCTTCCTTCATCTGACACCTTTTACACATTGAATTGTTACTGAATTGAACCTTAGCCTATAGTACTGAATGTTGGATGTTTTTCCCAGTCTGACTGATTAGTATAGACCAAAACAACAATAATCAACCAAACCTGCGAGTTTTGTGCCATTGTTTACATTCAGTGCCTCTAATATGGCTGACTTCTGGATTGATGATGTAATTTGAAAACACTCTAAATAATTTGCCTATACTTTGAAAGGGTCTATTGCTTAAAATCTAAGTAATAAAAAATATAACTTATTCTGAAGTTTTTTTTATTCAACGGTAAAATGTGTTATTAACCCCATCAGCTATATAAATATACATAGTCATCAAACTAGTGGTAGTCGTTTTATATGCTAATTTGAGCGGGAGAACACCTGACACTAATGAGCCTAATTATGGGGCGGGGCTATTCACGCAAATAGATTCATCGTGTCATTGGTTCACCACAAAAATAGTGAAAAACTGTTCTACATAGTACAGCCTATGAAAAATGTTTCAGCAATGCATTTCTAACCTTTATAATGTGTTTGAAAACAATTCTTAGAATTGACTTTAAGCAAGCTTTACAATCTAGATAAAACTGGGACAATCTGTGTCCTTTAGTTTACTAAAATGGAAACACTCTCTTGTAGCATTCTACAAAAGTCACAAAAGCAAAGATTTGGGAAAAAAACAGCAAGAGTTTCAGGTTTATGTTTAAAATGTGAAAAGAATCGATTTGTTTATTGTAAACATCCCATTCATCATTTAGTTTTATACCCTAAATCCTCTGGTTTATCTTTTCACTCTTGTTATTGCATTGTTGAGTTTAACAATCATCATTTACAATCAATACCACTAAGATTGTGGTCAGGACCTTCAGGGACTATAAAACTTGGGTATTCCTGCCTTGAATAATTTTATAACTGCAAAAGTCAGTGTTTTTGTTTGGAACTTATCGATGAGAAGCTGACTATCTCAAACCTGTCATGATGAGTGGGCATTGTCTTTCACTGAAGTTCCCAATTAGATTTTAGCAAGTTATACTAAGAATATAAGAATAACTATTGAGAACTGTGAAGAAAGACAAGACATCTGAGCCTTGATCTTGGGTTTGTGTGTTCCTGCTGTGGCTGAGGAACACATGACTGCTGGTCTGTCAGGGAGGGCAAGAGAGTGGAAAAAGGAGTAACTTCCACTTAAGCCAGCTAAACATATGAATAAATAGAATAAGTGGTGCTGTAGTTAACCTAAATCTATCAAAGTAGGGTTATGGCAAAATCTATACATGAACTCTGATATAAATGGTGTAACCAGGTTAGCTATCTTTTACACAGATAGATAGATAGATTGTTTGGGTGAAAGGATGGACAGACAGACAGACAGACAGACAGACAGACAGACAGACAGACAGACAGATAGACAGACAGATAGATAGATAGATAGATAGATAGATAGATAGATAGATAGATAGATAGATAGAGATAGATAGATAGAATGGGTGGGTGGGTGGATGTTTGGATGGATTGGATAGATAGATAGATAGATAGATAGATAGATAGATAGATAGATAGATAGATAGATAGATAGATAGATAGAATAGTGGGTGGGTGTTTGGGTGAAAGGATGGACAGACAGACAGACAGACAGACAGATAGATAGATAGATAGATAGATAGATAGATAGATAGATAGATAGATAGATAGATAGATAGATAGATAGATAGATAGATAGATAGATAGATAGATAGATAGATAGAATAGTGGGTGGGTGGGTGGATGTTTGGATGGATGGATGGATAGATAGATAGATAGATAGATAGATAGATAGATAGATAGATAGATAGATAGATAGAGTAGTGGGTGGGTGTTTGGGTGATTTGGTGAAGGATGGACAGACAGACAGACAGACAGACAGACAGACAGACAGACAGATAGATAGATAGATAGATAGATAGATAGATAGATAGATAGATAGATAGATAGATAGATAGAATAGTGGGTGGGTGGGTGTTTGGGTGTGAAAGGATGGACAGACAGACAGACAGACAGACAGACAGACAGATAGATAGAGATAGATAGATAGATAGATAGATAGATAGATAGATAGATAGATAGATAGATAGATAGATAGATAGATATAGTGGGTGGGTGGGTGGATGGACAGGACATTTGGACAGACAGACAGACAGATAGTAGCAGATAGATAGATAGATAGATAGATAGATAGATAGATAGATAGATAGATAGATAGATAGATAGATAGATAGATAGATAGATAGATGATAGATAGATGATAGATGTTTGGATGTGATGAAAGGATGGACAGACAGACAGACAGACAGACAGACAGCTAGATAGACAGATAGACAGATAGATAGATAGATAGACAGATAGATAGATAGATAGATAGATAGATAGATAGATAGATAGATAGATAGATAGATAGATAGATAGATATAGTGGGTGGGTGTTTGGGTGAAAGGATGGACAGACAGACAGACAGACAGACAGACAGACAGACAGATAGATAGATAGATAGATAGATAGATAGATAGATAGATAGATAGATAGATAGATAGATAGATAGATTCAATTCAATTCAATTCAGTTTTATTTGTATAGCGCTTTTCACAATGATGATTGTCACAAAGCAGCTTTACAATTGAAGAAATTATAAAAACAGAAATTAAACATAAATCAGTTTGTCCCTGATGAGCAAGCCGGGGGCGACGGTGGCAAGGAAAAACTCCCTAAGATGAGATAGGAAGAAACCTTGAGAGGAACCAGACTCAGCAGGGAACCCATCCTCATTTGGGTGAAAACAGGTAGCAGGGATCATGAAGTTACATCGTGTGTGTGTGTGTAAAACAACTATAATCATTAGTCCTTAGAGCAGCCGAAACGTCTTTATGGCGAAGTGGGTCGTCCTAGATCGCCCGGTGATGCCTCATCCGCTGGGCAGGTCACAGGGAAGGGACCCACAGGACGGGCCGGTGGTGGGGTCTGGATCACCGGCAGCTCCGTTGTGGCGTATGTAGCTCAACAAGAGAGAGAGAGAGAGAGAGAGAAAGAGAGAGAGAGAGAGAGTGAAAGGAAGTCAAAAAGAAGGAAAACAGTTAAGTGACAATGTAATCACACGGTTTGGATTGATTAAGTGAAAAATGTAGAGTGCAAGGATGGACTCCGGCAGAACTAACTAGGTCAGCATAACTAAAAGGAGAACCAGAGGGAAACACAGACATGAGGGCTCCCTGATATGTTAAGCAACCGGGCCGCTCTCATCATCAACACCGTGATCAATAAGAGAGGGGAAGACAGCATCTCAACATACCAGATCACCTTAATACTCAACACCCATGAGTCCCCCGGATCTGCTCCTTTATCTAAGGGGAATCAATACAAAAGGCTTGATTAAATAAATATGTTTTTAACCTGGACTTAAACACTGAGACTGTGTCTGATTCCCGAACATACATAGGGAGGTTATTCCATAGCATAGGGGCCCTGTAGGAAAAGGCTCTGCCCCCTGCTGTAGTTTTTATAATACGCGGTACTGACAGGCAGCCTGCATCCTTTGATCGAAGTAGGCGTGGTGGAACGTAAGACACTAGAAGTCCGCTTAAGTACTGCGGCGCGAGACCATTTAGAGCTTTATAGGTTAAAAGTAGTATTTTAAAGTCAATGCGGTGTCTCACTGGGAGCCAATGCAGTGCAGTGCGGATAGGACCGGCGTGATGTGCTCGTATCTTTTAGTTCTAGTGAGGACTCTCGCTGCTGCGTTCTGGACTAGCTGAAGTTTATTAATGCACCTAGTTGAACATCCAGACAGTAAAGCGTTACAGTAATCCAGCCTGGATGTGATAAACGCATGAACTAATTTTTCAGCATCAGTAAGCGACAAGATATTTCTTATTTTAGCGATATTTCTGAGATGATAAAACGCTATCCTGCTAATATTATCGACATGGGCTTCAAATGAGAGATTGGAGTCTAAAATCACACCCAGATCTTTTACTGTTGCACTTGGTGAAACAGAAAGACTGTCTAGGGTTAAGGTGTGATCAGGAAGCTTACTTTTAGCTACCTGTGGTCCTAGAACCAGAACCTCCGTCTTGTCAGCGTTAAGCAAGAGGAAATTGCAAAGCATCCAATCTCTTACTTCCTTCACACATTGCTCAATTTTATTAAACTGGCCTTTCGCATCAGGCCTTGATGAGACGTATAACTGTGTGTCATCAGCGTAACAGTGGAAACTGATATCATGCTTACGGATTATGTTTCCCAGAGGCAGCATGTAAAGAGAGAAAAGAAGTGGGCCTAAAACCGAGCCCTGTGGAACACCATACTTTACACGGGAGCAGGCAGAATAATCACCATTTAAATCTACAAACTGGTAACGATCGGTTAAATAGGACCTGAGCCACGCAAGAGCTGTTTTTTTTAATTCCTACTAATTTTTCTAATCTGCGGAGAAGAATATCGTGATCTATAGTGTCGAAGGCCGCACTAAGGTCAAGTAATATAAGCAATGAGACACAACCTTGGTCGGATGCCAGTAAGAGGTCATTAGCTACTTTGACCAGTGCTGTCTCTGTGCTGTGGTGAGGCCTGAATCCTGATTGATAAAGTTCATGTATGTTATTTCTTTGTAAGTATGAGCACAGTTGTTGTTGCGCTACTACCTTCTCTAGAATTTTAGAGACAAACGGAAGGTTAGATATCGGTCTATAGTTTGACAGTTCATTTTGGTCAAGGTCAGGTTTCTTAATTAAAGGTTTAATCACTGCTAATTTAAAAGATTTAGGAACACACCCACTGCTGAGAGAAGAGTTAACTATTTTCAACAGGGGTTCTGATACTGCAGGTACAATTTTGCTTAAGAAAGTGTGTTGGTATCGGATCTAACACACAAGTTGACGGTTTTTGTGGAAGAGATGAGTGCGATTAAGTTTTTCTCTTCCAAAGGAGTAAAATTTTCTAAGTTCTGATCTGATGCGGTTAGTTGATCATCAGAATCATTCGAAAGGTCTGGTTTTAAAACGTTAATTTTCTGCCTAATGTTTGCAATTTTATTATCAAAGAAGTTCATGAAATCCTCACTGCTGCACGCAGTTATGGTGCAGGTTTCTGAGGATGTCTTATTCCTAGTTAATTTTGCGACGGTATCGAATAGAAATCTAGGATTATTTTTATTATCTTCAATAAGGTTAGAAAGATACGTTGATCTATTTACACTAAGAGCTTTATTTATAAGCTAGAATTCCCTCTTTCCATGCTGCCTGGAAAACCAGCAATCTAGTTCGGCGCCATTTACGTTCTGGTTTACGGGCGCTCTGTTTTAAAGAGCGCGTGTGTGTTCATTATACCATGGAGCGAGTTTCTTATCTTTAATTATTTTTCTTTTAACTGGAGCCACGTTATCTAATGTAGAGCGGAATGCGGCATCTATATATTCAGTCGCCTGCTCGAGTTCTGTTGGATCAGACGGCGATCCAATGACAGAAGACAAGTCTGGAAGACAATTAATAAAGCTCTGAGCAGAAGTTGAAGTAAATGTACGTTTAAAGCGGGGGTAGCGCGGCGCTACAGATGCACTATTAGTATGACGCATTTTAAACGATATAAGATGGTGATCAGAAATAATTTCGCACTGAGGAGTTGTTACTATATTACTTATACTTATTCCGAGAGATAGTATTAAATCTAACGTGTGACCAGCTTTATGAGTGGGTCCCATTACACACTGATTTACACACACTGATTTACTGATTAGATAGATAGATAGATAGATGTAGTGATAACACAGGCCTTACTTTTGCATTTTGACTACTTGACTGTATCTACCTCAAATGATTTGCCTGGTATGTAGGGACCTCCTAACAACATCATTTCAGATTCTGTTTTAAAGTGGATTGTTGGGGCTTTTCTAAAAACACATTGTTGGGTATGTTTGGACACAAAAACATTAAGATGACAGGTACTTTCCACTGCCATGATTTACCGTTATTAGAGCTGTAAACTGCTGACTAGGCATGCCCTGCCTTTTAACAGATACCTATGCTTTATCATTATTTAAAGACAACAGCAAATCTGCACGGTAATAAAAGTGAATATTATTAAATGAATAGAAATATTTGCACCAGTTATATATGACAAAAAAGAACAAATATTGCTGTGTAAAACAATACGCAAAAGAGCAAGCGGTCCAGTAAGTCCTTCTATAAAGTGCTTTTGGGCATAATGCCGCTGAAGAATATGGAGGTGATGCAACATTTAAAATACAGTGAAAGATTTAATTCATGCAGTATGCCTTGATTAAGATTAAACTTTAAATTATTGAAATATTTGACAAATTAAAAATCAAATAGAGTTAAACTGTATTGAGATTTCCATTAATTTTTATTTGCTAAATATAAAATGATCAAGCAATCACTTTACAACGATCAAACAGAACATTTACATTTATGACATTTGGCAGTTGCCCTTTTCGAGATTGGCCTACATTTATGTTTGGTAAAATTGTTAGTCTCCCTTTGCTGCCAAAACAGCCCTGATTCATGGACTTCTCTAGACCCTGAAGGTGTGCTGTAGTATCTGGCACCAAGATGTTATCAGCAGATTCTTTAAGTCCTGTGGGATGTAAGGTGTGGCCTCCATGGATTGCTGGACTTGTTTGTCCAGCACATATCACATATGTCCAATTGGATTGAGATCTGGCTAATTTGGAGACGAAGTCAACACCTCAAACCTGTCACCGGTTCACCGCGGTTCTGTTCTTGAACCATTTTTGATAGAGCTGCAGTTTAAGAGATGCTCTGAGTTAATTGTCTAGCCATAACAGTTCATCTCTTGTCAAACTCGCTTAAACTCAAACTTTAAGGGGCAAAATGTTCACTTGCTGCCTAATGTATCCCACCCACTAAAAGGTGCCATGTTAAAAAATAAAAATATAAAAATAACAATAAAAACAATAATAGAATTAATTATTATCATCATCAATAATAAACTTGGACATCCACTTCACTCATTATGTGATACTCATTTTTACACTTGGATTAAACAAAATCATTTTTAACCATAAGGCAAAAACACAGACAGATACTATAAAGACAAGTGGTGAACAGTAGCTCTAATATATGGGTAGGTGGGGAATTAACCATAATCCACTGTTTAACAACTTCTCCATTTATGTCCTTATTCACAACTCCATACATTTTAAATTCTGTTAAAATACTAGTTATTACTTTTAGCTGACCAATCATAAGACCTCATGTGATTTAATGGCTATAATCCAATGTCCAGTGTTCAATAACTTATGCCAACCCATGGAGCAGCTTACCGATTTCCCTAAAAAACTTTCCTAAATTTAATCTAATAAATAACAATATGTAAGTGCCTGTGATGTATAAAATTATTTCTAGTCTAAAATTGATTGCAAAGAAGGGAAGAAGGTAAAGGGGAATTATGGAATGGCGAATATCTGTGAAGTACAGTACAGTAAAACATTTCACCAGTTCCCATTTTCAAGCCGAGTTTCAGTTCTTCTGTTTGTGTGTTTCTTGTTTCTGTTCCGTAGCATTGCTGTTTTAAATCTTAATTTAATATTAATTAAAATTTGACAGAAGGTCAACAGAAAAATTAGTTTATGAAAATCAAACCAAAATAAATTCCTGGAACACAAACTCAATTTGCTGATGATTTGCACAGACTTTTTTAGTTTATCCTAAGAATATGGAATAGATAATCACAGACGTTTACTTAAAATGACAGACACCAGAAATGTTTTGGGGTTTTTTTAAGATAGACTGCACTAAGTAAGTGGTGGCTCAAATGGTTAAGGTGCTGAGTTGTTGATCTAAAGACCAGGATGACCTGGTTTACGCCCATCACCTCCATCCAGCCTCTGTTGGGTCCTTGAGCAAAACCCTTAACCCTTCCTGCTCCGGGGGCGCTGTATGATAGCTGACCCTATGCTCTGACCCCAAATTTCAAAGATGGGATATGCAAAAAAACAAATTTCACTGTGCTGTACAAAGTATAAAAATGACTATAAACTTTTAATTGTCTTTATTTTGCCACATCTATTTGTGCTCCATATTAAAAAATATGAAGCACAAATAAAAACGAAAATATCTTTTCCATTAATCATTCGATTAACCGGTCCACCTTTTGCTTATTTAACATCGAAAGCGCTTAGTAACCATTACATGTGATTTAATACAGCAAATACTATTTAATGCGCTCGTACATATTTAACCACTCAAATAGAGAGAGAGGGAGAGAGAGAGAGAGAGAGAGAGAGAGAGAGAGAGGAGAGAGAGAGAGAGAGAGAACGAGCTTGTGCCCCAGTCACGTGGTCTCTGGGAACAGCCAGTCACGTGGAGGATCCGGGTGCGAGAGCGCCGAGTAAAAGGCTTCCTGTCAAAGATGTGCGTGTTTATCAGTGACCGCTGTACTAAATGATGACGGGCAACGGTTATAGTAACGCATGGACGCATTCCTAAAGGCATTTAATGTGCGATTTATTTTACTATTGAAATAATGATTTTTAGGAAACTGTACTGATTTTTTTTAACTTTAATTGATGTTTAAAATTTTAATCTCTTTTATCACCTTGGGACATCGACATCTGAACTCTGCATAATAGCAGCTCCTAAACAAGGCGATCACACACATACACACATACACACACACACACACACACACACGTGAGACTGGACCCGATATGAGACGCACACACCGATCCAGCACGGCGTGAGACCCCGTATCAGCTGATATCCCACCGATCGCGGCCATCTGCGGCTGTGTTTTGGTACTATAGAAGAGGCACCATGTCGGACCTGGAGCGGAGTTGCTCTGTATCCAAAAAGACTATGATCACCGAGCATTTCAGAGTGCGCAAGCGAAGGGAGATGCTCCTGGCGCAAGTGTGTGCAGTGTGCGGGGTGCTGCTGGCGGCCTGGTGCATGTCAGCGCTCCTCACCCGAACAGGTGAGTGCAAGGGGATGGGGATCCGACATCCGGTGTTTTTGCAGTGATTAGGTCGAGAGCGAAATTTCACACGCATTTGTAAATGTATAGTTTGGACAGAAATCTACGAGCTTGATGTCACTGTTTCGGGACAGTGTCGTGTTATGGGTACTGACGTGGATCCGCGTCTGTGTGGGACGCTTATCGCATTTGCATCCAATTCCGGTCAGATTTCGTCTGAATGGAGTTGAATGTAATTTATAACACAACATTTTGTTGTTGGGATTGGATCGACAACCATTGTGAGCCTTGCTTTGTTAAAAGATGGTCCGGTCCAGATGTGTAGATCAGATAGCTTGTTGACTGCGTGCGCGTGCCTGTCTGACCGGTACCGCAGTGTGTGCACAGCCTTTATGTCCCCTATAGGACGAATTTACATCATGCATACTGTCTGTGTATCCATCAAAAATGTTCCTAGACCTCAAATTCTTAAGGTTGCAAAAGAATGCATTATTATTTTGTATATCACTAATGAATCAGTGCAGTCAAGCAAACAGCACAGCATATCGTATGCTTTATAAAAGACATAAACTGTATTTACAGCAATAATGTTCCGCTATACGAACAGTCACATATCACAGGGGGACAAAGAAGTGTTTCTTTAGCGCTGCAAGGAAACAAACGGTATAAAGTGTCTTAGAAAAGTGTTTGACCCCCACCAGTCCCAAAAACATAGAATTTTTTTCATCGCTTAAACTGTACTAAATGTGTAAACTTTATGCCTCCGAAAGATATATCTTCTAGTTGGTGTTTTGATGTTAGAGTAAGCAGTCTACTACAACAGGCCAACATCTTAAAAGAAATGTGAATACCATGGAACCAGACCAATAGTTCCATGGAAGAGACCAATTTCACCCTAGCCTAAAGGTGATCAGTTAGAATAACTATTTCAGTTTTCGGTCATCTTTTCATTTGATCAATAATCTATAGCGCAATAATCGGACTCATTCCAAAGTCAATTATATTACTACACATATCCAAAAAAATAAACCTGCTTTTAGAAATAAACTGAATATTAAGGTGAAAGAATTTATACATTTGGATTAGGTGTTTATATATTATATTTAAATTAGGTGGTAGTTTGGATTTGATATCCTTCTAGCAATGTATTAAATAAAAAAAGGGATGTTATGATGGTGTAATATCACACCGACAGGGTTGATGACCTATCCTGCTGAGTTTTAAGCTATGTTGATGTTCCTGGCCTGAGACAGCTGACTTTTTCAAACCAGCTGAGTCGAAGCCCTTAAAAAAATCAGTGAATGCTTACAAGGATGTGTTGCCAGTGAGGTTTTTTCTTGACTAATTTAAAAAGTATGCCTGTAAGCAGATCCCATGCTATGGAAGGATTTTCCCAGCAAGTTGATTAAGCAATGCAGCCTGCTTTTAAGTACATGATCAGCTACAACAACATATTTATTCATTAATTTTAAAAATCAGCATGTTTTAGCAAAAAAAAAATGTAACCACACTAGCATCAACATATAAGTACACTATGTTTCCTTGCATTTTATTAGCACACCAACGCTGCCTTCCCAAAACTGTTCGCAAGTACAAAATTGTCTAGAATATCACTTAATGTTGTAGGATTATTTTATTTTATGGACACTATGCAGCCCAAACATTGTTTTAGCTTCTGTGTACAAATACACAGTTTTCTGGGAAAACTAACCACTAATCACCTTTGGGATGAATAAAACCACAGACCTTATAAACCCAACATGTCTGATTGTGTCTGATCTCACAAATTCTATTGTAGCTGAATGACTAAATCCCCACATGGCCAAACTCCACAGTCTACTAGTGAAAGCCTTCAAAAACTGTGCAGGTTTTGATAGAAGTAAGAGTACAAATACATTGGAATTAGAACACATAAATAACACATGGATGGAATGATCAGGTCTACTGTTAAATTGAATAATATTATTAATTGAATAATATTGTGGAATAGAATCATTTACACTACATACAACCAAACTGTAACCAAACTTTCCTCATCCTAAGATAAATTCCTAGATGAGTAAAGTTTCACTTTATGTAGTAGGTGAACATAAACCTTATTGGATATTAGCTTAGTTAAGATATTTATTAGATATTAATTAGTTAAGATTGTCTCCCAAATGCCATAAATGTAAATGTATTTAATTCAGGAATTTATATTGTTTGATTAACTTAGTCATCAGTTTGTGAGGCAGGTACCCTACTGACTCTATAATGTGATAATCTAATAATTTAATATAAATTCAATTTATTATTGTATAATTAACCTTGTTTACTGCATAAGACCTAAATATTATAGGAATTCCGGTCTTATGCAGTAAAAGGTTAATTATTATAACGATGTAGTCCATACTTTTAATCAACAGTAAAAGTTGTAAAAAGACAATAATCGGATGCTTATTTTTCCACAAGTTGATAGGATTTGTTAGGGTGTTAACCTAAAGTCAAAGTCTAAAACAGCTCTGTTCACACCTTAATACATTATTCAATATAAACTTGCGATTCTCGCTGTCGCGCAAAAATTCATGGAAAAAAATTACATTTAATTTCTCTGAGGGTAAGGCAGGAACATGAATAGTTGGTACCGATCCATTTCTCAGGAGTCGCTTTTAGCAAAATCTGCTTTAATATGACCCTAGTTTATAAAGCAGTCTGGTTAGAATTAATTAGTGCAAACATGAATGCGTTTAAGTAGATCCGACAAGTTTGTGTGTGTAGGTGGGCATTTTTCTCCAGCATCTAAACAATTTTTTGTCAGCGACTTTTTACATCTTATTAGGGTCGGCTCTATTCTAAAATGGCAGTGTTAATTAACAATCGTAGGTTCGGGTTTGTTCTGTGTGACGTCACAAAAACAGGCATCTAACAAGAGCTTGATTTGAAAAAAAAGGGGAAATGATTTAACAAGATCTTTTTTAAAAACTATGTACGCACACCGCCAACACACATTTCTGTTTAAACTACTTGTAAAAGTGCATGTCACATCCCATGACCCCAGTTATCAAATGATTGAAGTTTATTTATTCATTTATCCATTTTTTAACAACCTAATCCTGGTTAGGGTCAAAGCGAACGTGGAAGCTAATTTCATCAGTGGGTGGAATAGAAACAGGAATTAATTTGAAATAAAACACCAGTTTATGCACAATAGCATTCAGCACACACACATACTTAGGGTCAATAGAGTTCAGCCAGTCCACTTTTGAAAAGTGGAAGAACCAAGAGAGGAACACAGGAAGAACATGAACAGAAACTCGACACTCACAGTAATCTCAGGAACTCCAGACTGAACCCATTACCCTAGAGCAGTGAGACAGCAAATGTATACAAATACAATTTTTTTTTTTAAATTGTACTTAATTTGTTCTGTCTGCGGCAAGTCCAGATTCGGAAAACTCTATGGATCTAAATATATATGCTTACTGGAAATTTATTAGAATAAATACGCTATACTAATATTAATTAATATCAATTATTCATAATGTGAATTTGACAAATTCCTTCAAAATTCTGGTCCATATTAGGTTCACCTTACATGTAGTGAATTTCATGTTCTTCCACCCTAGGGATTGAGCCATTGCTAAAGACCACTAAAGAACATTGATCTCATTTCAACTTTTGCCAATGGCATAGTGTATTATCATGCTGGAAGTAGCCATCAACAGGTGGTAAACTGTAGTCATAAAGGGATGTATGGAATACTTTAACAGTCTGAGAATTAAATAGAATGAACAACCCAAAATGTGTTAAAACATCCCATTGTCACGTCTTGAAAACTGTCATTTTCAGTTGGATGTCTCCTTTGTGTGTGTGTACGTGGCAGGTCATGGAATCGTGTTGCAGGAGCACTTTGCAGGACCCACAGACCATCTGGGCCGCAGACTGATGACTATCGAGGAAAACAACACGACTGTGGAAAAGAACTGCTCTAAACCAGGTATTGCTAGACATGCATTCATCTCTGCTTCAGCTCTCGTAGAACATAATTCGTTTCAGTAATCTTGCCACAGCATGGTGATTATGCCTAACTGACAAATTAAGCGATTGCATGTTGAATCCTGCTCCTGGGGTTATTTCCTACCCTTAAAGATCCGGTGTGCTGAATGAATGCGATTATAAAAGATTTGCAGTCATGTGGCAAAGAAATCGTCTGCAGCTGAAACTGCTTTATGCATGGTATAATTGGAGGTATTGAAAGCTATTTTTAGTCGTACTTTTCATCTCAGCAGTGACCCCAACTGAATCAGATGATTGTTTCTCACTTACTCATGAATAAGAAAGTAAAAGAAAGGCCTGCAGGTTTGCATGGAGAAGTCGTTATTGACTGGGTTAGTAACGGATGGGCTTGTGATGTGCTTTAGGATACTTTGCAGTGTGTAGTGGATTCAGAAATTGCTACTGATGAGCCATTGTAAAGTGCTGTAAGTGCTTCCATATGTGCTGCAAAACCAACCAGTATTTGTAAATAGGATCTGGCGGAGTTGGGACATTTGTGTGTTGTTTAATAAATGCTGATCATTGTGAAAGTGCGTGTGAGTGTGTGTTTTTGTGTGTCATGCTACAAGACAGTTCACTGTCTGGGTATCAGTTATGCACAGCTGTCCAGCTCTGACTGTGAAGCACTTAGACTTACTGATTTTAGGGAAACTGCCAGTTTTATGGTGTGTGTGTGTGTGTGTGTGAGTGTGAGAGAGAGAGTGTGTGTGTGTGTAATTGGTAAAGAGGGCTGGGAAAATAAAGATAAGCTTCTAAAAGAAAGGGTTTGTTCTATGTATAGTTTGTCCATTAGTCCATTAAGTGTTTGATGTGATTTTCTTGGAGTTTCGACTTTCCATCATGACACATCATCTACTCATCTAACACCAACACCAACCTTAGGGTCACATTTGAATTCATAATCATCTTCTGTGAACAGTCGTAGTGTGCCTAACATTTTATTGAAGTACCTGTTTAATAAACCAGATTAAATCTTAGAGTGGTCTGAATTTCATTTGTGTTAATGCCCATAGTGACATTCATTTTTTTTAATCTTCTTTACCCGCTTATTTGGGGTCACTGGGAACTTCTGGAGCCTATTCCAGCTGTCTCTCAAAGGGCGAAAGGCAGGAGGGGTACACCCTGGACAGGTCACCAGTCCATCACAGGGCAACACACACTCAAACTAACTCCTATAGGCAATTTAGAATCACTAATTAACCTAATATACATGTTTTTGACTGTGGGAGGAAACCGGAGTACCCGGAGTAAACCTACGTAAGCAAGAGGAGAACATGCAAACATGCATTATTTAAACTTCACCTTCCTAAACTGGACTGTGGCTTTCTGACTGGTGAAGATTTATAAGTTCCATTTGATGGAGCGTTTTCACATGCAGGGCATGGAATTGTTAAATTTTAAAGAACCGTTGCAAAAATTGTCACCTGATTCATGTCAATAATAATTATATATGCAGTTGTTTTACCCTTTAAATAGAGTTAATCACAGCTATAGTAATTAACTTATTTGATCGCCATCATGTTTTTAAAAATAAAGAGTCGACACTTGAGCTACCAAAAGTTTACTCTTTTGGTGTCCACTCTCCATCACTAACTAGACCGAAGCAGCATTTTTTACACCATGCAGTTGTCATAGGTGGGTTTTGTAGTTTTAAAATAAACACCATATTTTTAGTAATATTTTTGTAGGTTGCCCAAAGTAATAAAATGAATGTCTAGTGGCAATGAGCGGCATTAATTGCACATGCTAATAGTTGATGAAAGTATTGATACTCCCATGATATTTGGATTAGTGCAGTGTGTAGATGCACTGTCTAATTATCTGTACTTTGTTGGCTTAATTAAATGCAGATCTCAGTAAGCTGTAATAGAGTACTGGCACGTCTATACAGGTGAACTAGGCATTTAGAACTAAACATTTATAAACAAGTATTTGGGACATCAGTTATTTTCAATCTAAATGATCTTTTCTTCATTGTATCTAGTTGTGCCACTCCCAAACTACCCCTACACTGCCCTTTCCCGCCTTTATCATGGCAGCATCATATAGTTACATTAAATATACATTAATAAATATCCAAAAAATTAAAACTATTACAGATATCGGGCCAATATAACAATTTTTTTTAAGAGCAAGCAAGATATAAATTTTTAATATTCCTCTCCTCTGGAACTCCAGATCTTAGCGTATATTGTTTGCTGCTGCAAAAGCTCAATGAGCACGCTTCTAAAAGGTAGGTGTGAGGTGTGTGTGTATGTGTGTGAGGCAAGCAACGCTGAAACCTCAAGTACTATTGAGCTTGTCTGCAAAAAGGCTAGTTTATATTCTGAACTCTTAGTATAGCCTACAGAATGTGCATTTGCAGATGTAGTGTTCTGTAACAATTTTTAGGAAAATAAAGCGGTTTGACAGTTGAGCTTGTGCAGTTTTCTGGCAATTTGTCTTACCTTTTTTTACATACTAACTAGACATGCACAAACCTTTTCAAGTTTGAATGTGTCGTATCTAAAGACCTGCACGTAATTTCGAGCGACATTGCAAATACATATTCGTAAAACTAAAATTTATTAAATGCAATTATTATCTTAAATTAAATTGCTAACCTGAGTCATTATTTAAAGTGTTTTTTCGCTTAGATAGACATTTGAAGCTGACAGAACGCCCTAACCATGTTTCTACATCCCTATTTAAAGGGGTAGTTTCCATTGAGGAACAACATTGTGCCAAAACAGGAAGTAATGCTATATAAACACAAGTCCCACTGTGCCACCATAAGCTTTTTTTGTCTGAAAGAGTGAGTAAAGCAAAAAAAATTTAAAAAATGTTTAGAAATCGTCTTAAAGATGTTTAAAAGAATTTTAAACAACCCAAGTTTTATCATAGGCTGAGATACAGACCCGCTGTTTTTGTCTGTGAGCAGAAAAATGCATGAGCAGTTACTGAATGCTTCGCTCACACCTGGCTATAATGGGGGCCAATGGCCAGGCACAGAGTCCATAGAGCTCAGGCCCCGCTGTTGCTAAGGCACAGCAGAAGCCTATGTCCTGAGGCTTCCACGCAGAGCTAAAAGAGGAGCATGGAATAGGCCTAGACTTATTTTACTTCACAATGAAGTGTCTAGTTCCTGGAAAAGGTCGTTCTCAGCCAGCAACATAGCCAGTCTGTAGGAGTATAGCTATTATGCAATGCCCCAGATTGAACAGATGTGGGCAAGTTATCTGTCTCCAGGTGCATCATCGTCCTTAGGGGCCTTCAAGCTACTCACCAAGGTGAAATACCATGTCAATATTGCAGGAATATTTGATGTCGGGCCACAGAAATGTCCCTCTATGCTACTCAAGAGACAGCCAGGGCAGGCGCTCACTCTAGAGCATCTATAGTCGAGCCTGTCCGATATGTAATATTACGAAAAAGCGTTAGTAGTTGAGAGGTTCTAGGAGGTGAAAAAATGATCTATGTTCCAGAGGTACCTGTCTTACCGCTTCCAGGTCCAAGGGAATGCTGGCAGGGACATCATCAACCATCAGGTACCTCCTCATACAGACTGGCACAAAATTTTCAAGCCACTAACCACAACCGGGTATGTCTGGGAACAAGGCGAGTCTAAGGACTGTCATTCTTCCCAATAAGGCTACTGCAAAAAGGCCCTGCTAAAGGCTCACCAGAGGCCGGCTCCCCCATCAGTGTCGGCCAGCTGGCTCCCTTCTGGAGATCCGCTTTAGGGTGATAAGCGACTGGCTCCAAATACAGTGAAAACCAGCCTCGAAAAGTTGATTCCCATAGCAGATTTAATAGCAGCCTGGAATTTTCTGTCGAATGTCTCACAGTGGGTCATGCGCACTATAAATGGTGGTTATACAATCCAGTTTGGGTCTTAACCGCCATAGTTTAAAGGGGTGCTCCACTCGAATGCTGCCTCCGAGCAGATTCTGGTTATGGAACAAGAAGTAAAGACTATTTTGGGGAAAGGATCAAAAGGAAGCGACTTTACCATCTTGCAGTTCTGCCTTACTCTGTACATTCTATAAGTATAATATAGTTTATGTTTAATGTATAATATAATCTTTATTACAATAGTTTGTCTATAAAATAAATACTTCTGTACAATATACCTATCCAGTCATCCATCCATCCATCAATTTATTTATCTATTTAAAATCCTGTCAAGCAGGTTGCATCACAAATCAAATTCGAGGACTAATTTGTCACAACAGACCTCAAGGACACAAACTTCCATAAATCTATTCCCTCCATTCCCTTCAAAAACAAAATTTAGCCATTGCGTCTTTAACTGCTCAGATGTCGGGAATGAATTATGACTGCTACGTGTTATTGCACCCAACAACTGCACAACATGATCGCTTAGCCGACATTTTGCCCCAGTGTCACAATAATGGCAGACAGTTTACCTCTCAGTTGGCGCGAGTCAAATCAACAATCGTAGGAGCAGCCTTTGTATGTGTGACCAGAAACAGGCATCTGAGAATGGGTTATTTGTGAAAAGGAAAATGATTTAACAAGATTTAAAAAACAGTGGTTGGATCTTCATCGTTATATGGTGGCGTGTACACACACTGCCAACACATATTTCAATTCATGCAACTTAAAAAAGTGCGTGTCGCACTTGATGAGCCCTTAAAAGGCTGAGTTTTCATTAACATCTACGAAGAAAAGGAGACACAGCAACCATTATATATGAACCATTGGGGTAAATACAGCAAAAAACATCTTGCTACATTATATTCATGTGTGCTCATCTTGTTGATTGTTGATTCAGCTCAAGCTTGACTCTTGCTTGTCAATGTCTGCGTCAGTTGTAATTGTAAACCTTATCAATCCCAGCTGCGCTGATTAACGACTAGTGTCTGCCTTTGCTCAAAGACCAATTAACATAGTTGTGCAGTTGGTTTCATTTGGTATTGACTGAATAACTTAAAAATAACAATGAGGACACAGCGGTTTCTGAACTAAATCTACTGAAAACTGGAATAATATTACACTTCAATAAAATATTTTTTAAAATGCAGTTTAAATGATGCTTATGCAAAGTGTATATTCAATTCATTGTGCAAGGTACGTGTACAGAGCCAATGAAATGCATTTTTTGCATATCCCATCTTAGTAAGTTGGGGTCAGAGCGCAGGGTCAGCTATGATACAGCGCCCCTGGAGCAGGAGGGGTTAAGGGTCTTGCTCAAGGACCCAACAGTGGTTGACTTGCCGGAGGTGGGGCTCGAATCCAGGTGTTTCTGGTCTTCAGATTAACAACTCAGCACCTTAACCATTTGAGCCACCCTGCTCCCTAAGTTTAGTTATTTATTACAAGTGTCAAGAAAATGTGCACCCCTCTCAGTGGCAATAGAACAGTAGGTTAGTCTGATAGTAAACTGTCGAATTGTCCCAACGGCACAGAAAATTTTGACATATAGACTTCCAAAAATGTGAGATAAACGTTTCCGGCGTTTCACACCATAAATGAGATGACTTTTTACATAGACCACATCTACTGTTGGAAGTGTGTTTAACTCTTTCCAAATATGCCAGTGTAATAAAATCAACCCAAAATCTATAGCCAGAATTTGGATTATCATGATACTGGTTGCATCATCCTAAAATGCTTTTGCAATAGAAAGCATACAGCTGCACCTTAAATTTTATTGTTAAACCTGAGAGAAATTGGCCTAAGCATGAGCTTATAAAATGACAGAATTTCATTAAGTTTCATTGTGCAGATGAGGTGCGGCGATAATTATTCTCTGCAGTCTGAATATTTACTAGTACACAGACCGATAAGCCTGAGCAAATAATCCTGATATCTGTGTTGTGGACATAGAATAAAAGAATAAAGAGGACAATGACAAGCCAGTCATTGAATACATAAAACTTAAAAAAAAAAGATAAAAAGATTTACAAGGTATTAATGTTTAAACTTACATGTCAGAACATGTTTATGGTTTACGAGCTGAAGATTGGAGTCATTTCATTAGTCAGGAGGAATAAATTCTGACAGGAGGTTGGAACCTGGGCCTCATTGGCAAGGTTTCTCATGCAATAACATCAGTCACATGCTCACCCAAGACTCCATGGGGAATAAGACACACACCATACACAGATTTTAAGATTTCTGTCTGTAAAATGATCAGGCAGTATCACATTGTTATGTTTACTATAAGCTGATTTTTTGTTAGAAATAATGTTCAGGCTCCAAACTGCCTCCCTGTGTTGAGCCTTAAACATCCTTTTAACACACAACAATAATAATTAACCAAAATATGAAATGCTTCTGTATGACGTGGGTTACTAGCAGAAGATTCCTGTAGCTTTAGAGTTGTATAACTGCTATGCAAATGTTTATCAGTATGATAAAGAAACGTACAAAAAATGGCCAAAAAAGTCATTAACCAAAATATGTATTTACATACATACATTTTCTACTTTTTGCCCATCTCTTTGTCTATTTAATAATACATATTTTAAAAAGTATATTTTTAAATTATTAAAAAATATATTTTCTTTCCAAATATTTCAATCCAAGAAAATTTATTTACATACAACATTTTGTGGGTTTTTGCAAAGGAAGGCTTTTGCTTTTATTCAGTATTTAGGACAGTATGTGAAGTTGAAAGAGAAATGGATGGGATGGGATAGGATAGGTTGGGATGGGATGGAATAGGTTTTGATGGGATGGGATGGGATGGGATGGGATGGGATGGGATGGGTTGGGATGTGATGTGATGGGATGGAGGGGTCCACAAGATGGAATCAAACCTTAATAGACGAAATTCAAAGCTATATTTCGAAGGGTGGTTCCCCACATATCCAAACACAAACATGAATCAGCCAGGCATGCGTGCTTGGTGTACGAGGACTGATAGGGGTCATTTATTGTTATGATGCATCATGTTGGAGCTTCCAGAAAAAATAAATCAAGCTTGTTCTGGAACATCAGGCAAGTATAATTCCGCTTCTGTTTCTGTGTAGATAAAAGCCGAAATGAAATCTGTTCATCATATGAAGTGACTGAATCTGTAAGGTTGAAAATTTGTTTTTTGAATCTAAAATATGTTTTTAAAAATAGATTTTATTGAGAATCATAGAAACAAAATATGTTTAACTTATATTTAAAGACATATTTTGAAAAGAAATAAAATGTATTTTTATTTATATGGGTATATACCTGCATATGTGCATAAATATGCACAAAAATATATGTAGATTTCTGAGATTTTCTTTCCCACACATGACTTTGAAGCTGTCCTCTAGACCATATCCTCTTCTCTTCCCTACGCGTGATAGGGTGGGGGCTTTCTGTAAATAGAGAAATGTGATCGGAGCATGTGATCAATGTTCTGTTTACTTCCCCCTGTTCCTCATGGCAGGCAGGAGGAGGCAGATGATACCAGTGAGGAAATATTCCAAAAGTACCACTAATACTATTTCAAGACTCATTTCACAAAAAAATTGAAAGGTCATCTAGGGTTACAAATAGTACAAATAGTAATTTTGTTGCTTCTGTACATAACTAACGCACAGAGATCCTAGCGAATATAGCTTCCATGCTTGTGTGGATAGAGTTTTTTTTCAGTTAGGCGTTGACACACAGAAGCTTTGTTCTCTGTGGATTGTGCATTGCAGAGCTACTTTGTCAGAACAGTTCCAGGACTCAGAGGACCATAGCTGTGGGTGACAGATGGACCGTTGAGACATCCAAATTTGCTTCAGTGCAATTTACATTTAGATTTACAGCATTTTGCAGACGCCCTTATCCAGAGCCACTTACATTTATCTCTTCTACACATCTAAACAGTTGGGGGTCTTAAGGGCTCAGGGGCACAGCAGTGGCAGTTTGGTAACATGGTGGTGCTGGGACTCGAACCCCAATCTTCCAGATATCAGTTTAACACCAACATCTTAGTCTAGCACTGGCCAACAGGGACAACCTCAGACTAGAGTATTTTCTTGAGACTGTTCTTTTCTATTTCACTTAGTTTGTGTTGTGTTAGTTTGTGTTAGTATACATCTGTCAGTGGTTACTTTGCATTAGGAGGCTTTAGAGTTGCTGTCCAGGCCTTTTTTTATGTTCTTTCTGTTTTCATGTGGGTTTCCTCTCCTCTCACTAGGTTGATTGGCACTTTTAGATTGTCTCCCTATGTGTCAACTTATGGTGGTGTTATTGTGCATCATAATCGACAATCCTAACAAATGAAAGAATGCTCTGAAAGAGTGGTGCGCTTCTCAATGGGAAATAAGTTGCTACCTTATTCCCGAGTGAGAAGCGAACCACTCTCTTAGAGCATATATCTTTAATTTTTAAAATATCTTCATATCTTTAATATTTTTTACATATTTTTACGGAATTGATGTTTTTAAAATTCAAGTAAGACATCAGTCACTGCTTATGGGTTCATGGAATATTGACAGGAAAGTTTTGCTACTTTTTTTCAGCCTATAGGCCTAATAGATCAAAAAAAGAAATTTCAATTTTTTGCACTGTCCTCATTTCAGGGGACCAAAAGTAATTTCTCAGATGTATGCTCTGGTAGTTTTTAGCCAGCTGTATCTTTTTCTTCACGCATCATTACACAAGAACTGAGAAACCGTCTAGTGTTGTTTCTAAATGTGCTGCTGTTTGGCTTAGTCAGTTTTTTTTAATGATTATTAGTCCGCCTGATTGCTTAGCAAATCACGCTTAAAGTTGTGGTGATCATTTGTTGTGGTTCAGCTAGTACATAATGTTCGCAATTTATTTTAAAAAAGTAAGACGTTATAGTTACTACTTACTTCTCACCAATAGCAACTGAGTTAAATTATATCATTAATCATTATAAAAGCAACTAATTGCAGGGAAAGTAACTACAGTATTGTGTAGTGAAAATTTCAAATATGTGAAATAATACGGATGCTCCTATATTAAATAGTATAAATTCATTTATTCAGCTTCTATACCCGCTTCTTCCCTAATCTGGGGTCACAGGGGTTTGTTGGAGTCTATCCCAGCTGAAAGGGCAAAAGGCGGGAGGCAGGTACACCTCGGACAGGTTGCCATTCCACCACAGAGCCACACACACACAGGCAATTTAGAACATAGATGTTTTTGGACTGTGGGAGGAAACCGGAGTATCCCCATGCAAAACATGCAACACATAGAAAGGCCCCTGCCTGGGAATCAAACCCAGGCCTTCTTGTCAAGAGGCAACAGTGCTAACGACTAAGCCACCATGCTGCCTGTAGTATAAAAATTATTATTATAAAACATTGTACACTGATCTACACTATTTTAGTATTGTGCCATCCTGTGATAATGGAATGTGCTTCATTAGATTAGAATTAGATTAGAAATGAGTCTTTCTTCTGTTCGTCTGTTTTTTTACAGTGATGATAGAAAAGTAATGCAGTAATGTTTATACTTCCATTTTGACTGAGCTGCCATTGTTAGGCCCCCTAAGAAAAACCCTGAAAATTTTTTACATCATTACAGGTACAGTAAAAAAATCTGCTCCTTTGTAACGTGTTAATTTTTGAGAATTTATCTGAAAGGAATTCTAAAGGAAGATACAGTATATTATCTAAAAGACAGATAAACTGACCGCATGTTCCAACACAGGATGCACTTTATACAGTGCTTTGAACATTTTTACCTTTTGTAGTGTTTCAACCTGCTAATGAAATTAAAAATGTGTCATAGTTTGCTGCCTAGTGCATCTGAGACCTGACTCTTGCCTTGCACATTTTACTGTTTTCCATCCTTGCAGCTCATCTAGCATAACTAATCTGCTAATTGATTGTTCTTTCTAAGTGAGGGGTATTAATGCAGGAAAAACGCAGGAGGGACTAATTAGTACTCACATTTTAAAATCATATTTGAAACCTTTGATTTATTTCAAATGACAAAATTAACAATTCTAAATTTATTTACAAATAATTTGTAAACAATAGATGGTGGGACGGGTTACAGCTTTCATTATGGACTAAATGTTTAACAATTCTGCTCTACATCTTTGTAGGATATCAGATCAGTGATGTTCTTATTATATTTGCTTCCGAATTAAAGATTTGGAATATCTGTTGTGGAATCAGGGTGTTTCTAGACTTTTTGGCACCCTAGGCGAGATTACTATTGTACTCACCCCTCACCCTAACGCACCCCAGTGCAAAGTTTTTTTGTTTTTTTACCCAAACCATGGCCTGAATTTAAGTATGTAGTTATATACCAGCTACATCTCACAGGGACGCAGGTGTCAGTTGTCGAATCTGTCAGTTGGGAGGGGCAAACTCTAATCAAAAATCCAAATATTACGATCGGATGTCCAGATAACACTTCAAACTCACTGTCAGACCACCATCATATATCAAACTTGTCTGCATCATTTAATATAATTACACGATATTTTTTATTACAATATGAATAAATGATCAAAACTTAGAGATGAACAAAATGCCTACATAATTCTACATCTGTCCTCTGTAGACCAGCCTTTTATGTGGGATGTCCCAATATTCAAACTTGCACAATTTTGCTTTGATCAATTTTCATTGTTATTTTACACTATTCAGGTTGATAGTTGTTATTAATTAGATGGGATGGAATGAAGCTTTGAATGAAGAAGAGCTGCCACCTTGTTCTGATCCAAAAAGACACATAATTAGAAACTAATATAAAGTGATAAATCAAACTACAAAAATAGCATGCACTCACAGGGCAGGCTAATTTCCATTATTAAAACTACAAGGAGTCAATCGCTGTCTGCAGGGGTCACGACCTTCATGTCATAGGCACGTCTGGCATCTTTATTTGTCAGCCTTTCTAAAAGTAGCCAAATCATAATATGCTAAAAAAGCAAAATAAAATTTACATTTATGGCATTTGGCAGACGCATTTTATCCAGAGAGACTTAGATTTATCTCTTTTATACAGCCAAAGTATTCGGAGGTTGAGTAACTTGCTGCTGCTGAGAATTGAACCCTGACTCTCCATTTATCAGTCCAACACCATTATGCGCTACCACTCTTTCCATACAAATAATGAAAAAATAATAATAATATTAATAATAATACTATCAGTGGGACGGGAGCTAGTGGCTGGTGGCTGGTGGCGTTCTAGGCGGCTAACATAAAAATTTTTTAACAAGAAAAAAAAAAATTAAAACATTCTTGAAATAAATTAATATTAATATAAATGTTTTTTGTATATTTGTATGCTCTAAATATCAGCTTAGCTCCCAATGTTGTGTATGTTATTAAATTTATGTAGTCCCGTTTTTTCTTTGTTTCAGCCATCCACGAATTCCCTGAGGATGTGTTTACAAATCAGCAGCGATCACGGGGCGCTGTCCTGCTGCACATATTTGCTGTAGGTAAACTCAGTGTCTGTGACTGTTCTGTCAAAGCCTGGTTGCTCTCCAAAATTGACCCTGTCATGTCGAACACATGCAGCAGCTCTGACATCTTTATGAGAGTTATAAATTGTGACTGCTGCTCCTGAAAACCCCACAGGGCCTAAATCTACTAATGAATAAAACCACAAACAAGTCTTCAGTGACCTTAGAGGTCCCCTGAGTATATTGCATTCATAATATGTACAGTTCAGCTGCATGACATTGAAAATATATATTTTATAACATGTTTTGAACAAAATAGACTTTAAGTTTTTATTGGTAGTATGACAATATACAGCATACTCTCAACATAGAATTTCTTTGGAACACCTGTACACCTGTTTATTTATAATCTAGTTTGGGTTGCCAGGTAGTCTGTAGTAACTTAACCTTAAGATAGATGAGCTACAACAGCAGAAGGCCATATTGTGTTCCACTCCTTCATTTATCTGTTTTAGGCTGTCTACATGTTCCTGGCTTTGGCCATCGTGTGTGATGATTACTTTGTTACATCGCTAGAGAAGATCTGTGAGGTAAGTGTGATTATAGAGAATTTCATCTCTAAAACCAGTGTCCATTTAGAATCACTATATCGAGCTCGCTTCATCACCGTAGCCCTGCTCTGATGTTGCATGCTCTAAGGCTTTTCACTATTAGCTGCGCTTTGATCATCTGTATGCGACTCTTTTCATCTGTCAGAAACTGCATCTGAGTGAAGATGTAGCAGGTGCAACGTTTATGGCTGCTGGAAGCTCAGCTCCCGAGCTTTTCGCCTCCGTCATTGGTGAGACACAGACAAACACACGTCCACATTTATGTACTCTATTGTGACTTAGTATAAGGGCTAATTGTTGTGTTTTATGTAGGTGTGTTCGTCACACATGGAGATGTGGGTGTGGGAACGATCGTGGGATCAGCTGTTTTTAACATTCTCTGCATCATCGGTGTGTGTGGAATCTTCGCAGGCCAGGTGTGTGAGTGTAAACATACTGCGAAGGTGTCAAATACGTCTCATCCATTTCAGCTTTCAGATTTCAGTTTTTACAATAAAATATCATACTATGTCATTCAACTTTTTTTGTTACAGTTTTAAAATTGTGTTTTTATTTTACATTACAGCATTTGGTAGCTGCCTTTATCCAGAGCGACTTACATTTATCTCTTTTTATACAACTGAGCAATTGGGGGATTAATGGCTTTGCTCAGGGGCCCAGCAGTGGTAACCTGGTGGTGCTGGAAATCAAACCCCCGATCTTCCAATTAGCAGTCCTACATAATAATACACTCTATAGCCAAAACGTTGGTAACACCTTACCAACACAACCACATAAAGTGTGCCTTCCCCAAAATGTTGCCACAAAGTCTAAAGCGCACAGTTGTCTTTGTATGTTGTAGCATTACATTATTCCTTTACTTATAATTAGGGATGCAATCACTGTTCCAGCATGACAATACCCCTGTGTATAAAACCAATGAGCTCCATAAAGACACAGTGTGTTGTGGAAGAACAGTAGTGTCTAGCACAGAGCCCTGACTTCGACTCGACCCAACTGAACACATTTAGGATAAACTGGAACACCAGAGTGCACACCAGACTTCCTCATCCAACATTAGTATTTGATCCCACTAATACTATTGTGGCTCAATGAGAAAATCCCCACAGCCATTCTCCACAATCTAGTGGAAAAGCTTTTCAGAGGTGTGGAGGTTATTATAGAAGAAAGAGTAAGACTAAATCTGGAATAGGATGTTCAAAATTACATATAAATCTGATAGTTTGAGGTCCCGATACACAACCAAATCAGTTAAATGATTTTTTCGCTGTGAATCAGTTACACAACTTCCACTTTGCAATTTTTTTTATATGATGTGTGTGGCATGTGCCAGGTATTGCCCTAAAACTACTTTTGGTCAAGATTGACATGTAAGAGTTAATGCCCACAATGGTGGCTTGATCGTGCTGGGAATCAAACCCCTTTCTGGTCTCAGTCCAACAGCTTTACCACTAAGCCACCACTTCCCCTATTCAATACCTTTACACCAATTAGAACATTGGCTGGCTATATGAAGTATATTACAGTCTAAAGATTTTCCTCCACCCAAACTTCCTCCCCAGCTTGTAGCTGTTGTATGACAGGAAAATCCTGGCGGGTGGGTGAAAACTGGCTGGGGACCCTAAAAAAATAAACCAAATTTTTATGTTACAACTAAAACGCATTGAGATCAAGGATAAATTAAAAGATAATTGCTAAATGTAGGGTTTTTTTTTTTTTCTTCTTTAGGTTGTCTTTCTCACCAAGTTTGCTGTGTTTCGGGATTCTATTTATTACACGCTGTCTGTTGTAGCACTCATTGTAGTAAGTATTATATTACAGTAAATAATGTTTAATTGTGTTTTTTTATGAATGTTTTCAGTATGTTGTAAATTCTAAATAATTTCGAGCCAGATGGAAAAGCAATTTTTACTTTCTATTTGCAGTAAAACAGTAAGTAAGGCTGGACATATAATAATAGTGTAAGCGAACAGGTACAACAGCTGCAGTATATCTGCAAAGCGTGCCCTGTACGATATTTATTTATTAAATGTCAGGTTCAGTTTTAGGATCTCATGGTTTCTTATGGTCTGAAATATTGAACTTATGTTAACTATAGTGTGTCTCCTTTTATAGTTTATCTATGATGGCCAGATCATGTGGTAAGTGTCTAAGTGCAATAACAGCAAAGTTTTGAGGCTTGTTTTTAGATACAGTATCATAATTAACTATCTGCGGCTCTTTTCTCACAGGTGGGAGAGTCTGGTGCTTATGCTCATGTATGTTGGCTACATAGTCATTATGAAGTGAGTTTCTCAATAAAATAGAAATACTTATATTACTTATATATCTTTTGTTATTGTGACATCGTAGATAGTTAATTATCAGTTACATCATGTTCACATTATGTCAACTTACCAGAAAATGGAAATTTTCTCTGAATTTACACTAACAATGACGTATTTTTAATATATGTTATATGCATTAACCTTATTTTACATCTTTTACAACATTAGCCTGATAGTAACTGGAAAAAGAGACAATCAGATATGCACTTTTATTATATGCCTATTATTAGGAATACCTGTATACCTGCTTATTTATACAATTATCTATTTAGCCAATGATGTACCAGCAGTGCAATGCATTAAATCATGTGGATACTGTTTGGAGCTGCAGCTTCACATCAAGCATCAGAATCAAGAAAATCTTAGCTACAAAAGATAGTCTGGTTTGATAAATCTGAATTTGCACAAAATTTGGCATCAGCAGTTAGAATCCATAAACCCAATCTGCCCCAACAGTCTAATCTGCTGGGAGTGGTGTAATGATGTGGGGGGATGTTTTCTTGCCACACTTTATATTGTTGAAGTCGATCATTCATCATAACCAGATTTTCCCAACTTCTCTTTGTCTCAGGTTTAACACCAGCATGCAGAAATACTTTTCTGGGAAAGAAGATATAGGTGTTGCCAATGGTAATGCGGTGACCAGTGAACTGGAGGATGGTAATGCATATTATAAGCAAATTTTGGATGATCCATCATGGCCATTACTCAGCTCAGGTAAGGGTAACTAGACAGGCTTCTTTCCTCTGCTCGGCTCCTTCTCCTCTGTTCTACCTCCACTCAAAATCAACACTCACAGTGATTACAGCTGAGACTAACATGTTCTTGCCTTTTTTTCTGTCATTTTAAAGCTTTTCTGCTGAGTAGATGAGCTGCCAGTTCTAAAACTGTGTCGTAGCAATGAAGGAGTCACATTTGTTTCATTAAAACCCTCTAATATTTTCTCTGAAGCCTGTCTGCTTAGCCTTACTAAATATTTCTTCTTCCTACTCCAAAGTCCTGTTATTTTTTTATGTTTTTGTGTATGTGTATTGTCTGCTTTGTCCTGTGTTAATACATTGTTAAAAAAAATTGTTGGATGGTTTGAGGCTCAGCTCAGGTGAGGGCTTTTCAAAACATGTTGGAAAAACAATTAATGAATTATGTTAGTGTTACACAATTTAATTATCTGGAAGTAATGTATGTATATTTAAATGACATAAATTAAACAAAGCTTTTAGTTTTAAATTATAGAACAAAATTGAATTTCACATTCACCGGCCAGTCTATCAGTCAGGCAAGAGGACAGCGTGACCTTTGAGGGGAACCCTCGCCAGGTTGTGCTCCACATGTAGTGGCTCCTCATCCAGATTAATGTATATGTGGTTTGGTGGATGGATGGATGGCTAGGTGGATGGATGGATGGCTAGGTGGATGGATGGATGATGACAGACAGATAGACAGACAGACAGACAGTCAGTCAGAATTTGTCCAGGCTTCTGTGTTTTGTTAATAGGTTTGAACTTTGTTAAAAGAATTGATGTATTCACAGATTTAGTAATTATTGTCATCTCTGTGTGTAGTAAAACCCAATAAGATGTACACTCGTGGCTCAGTCGTGATGGTGGATGAGATGATGAACTCCAGTCCTCCAAACTACGGCTTTCCAGAGGCTGGTCTCAGAGTCATGATCACCAACCGCTTTGGCCCAAAAACCCGCCTGCGCATGGCAAGCCGGCTCATAATCAACGAGGTCAGCTGCCTTTGAATCTACCAACTGGGCACATCAGTGTTAAGAGGTGGAGCTGGCAAACATTGCCAGCGGGAGTGCTAAGCATGAGATAATAAGGGGTTTAACTGGTTGCTGTGACTGGGGCTGTGAAAGAATAGAATTTACTGATGACGCAGAAACAGCAGAACTAGAGTGCAATAAGAGATTGTTTCCATTCACTTGGGCTTTTCCACTGGGATTTAGAAATCACCTGTTTAAGTTTCCTCCGTTCAATAAGCTGAGCTCTTTCTGTATTTTCCGTGGTAACATTTAGGAAAACAGTGTGCATGTGAGCATCTTACCTTAGAAGTCAAATGTATTTATTATTATTAATTTATTAAGGTTTCCATAATACAGATAAAAACTTTAGGAATTATTGTTCAATACATACTAATAATACTTAAACATACATTTTACGGCCAAAAGTTTGTGGACACCTGACCATTACACACTGGACTCGATGAGATACTAATTTTTACACTCGCCGTCGTTTTTTTAATAGCAACAGCGGTTAATGCAGGCATCCAATGGAGTGGACGGTACACTAGTGGCTGATGGCAAATCAGAAACCATGGAAAACGGTAACATACTAGAGGACAAACTGACAGAAGAGGAGGATAATGAGCTGTCCTCACCCTTCAGCATACCGGGTAAGAAAGTCTCTCACAACACTCATTATTCCTTCCTCATGTGGTCCATCAAAATGTCATAAAACCAACATAGGGAAATTTCACATTTATTAGAACTGATACCGATTGTCGATACAGATTGTTTGTCTATGTGGTTGACAACCTTTTTTTTTTTTAACACAGTGACAACATTACCGAACTAAACAATCATTTTTTAATTCATAACACTGTCAATACTGAAATTTTACTTACATTCTTGCAAAAACAACTCTTATTGATACATCAATATAAATAGAAGTGTCTAAAATGAACCTAGAACTCCATCCATCCATCCATCCATCCATTTATCCATCTATCTATCTATCTATGACCTAACTAACTAGCCTGTTAAAAAAAATCTTTTACTCTAAAAGCTTTACTTATAAAGTCTTAATCACATCGAAAGGCTACAAATTAAAACAGATAAGCTAGCACAATTTTAGCAGTTTATAAGTCATCAGTCATCATCTTTGCTATTTAAATTAAATCTGTGTAGCAGGTTTACTTCAGTCAACTAAATAAACATTCACACACTACTTATGGACTTTAGCCTGATAGTAACATTTCCTTAGATCTAGGCTACATTGTCTTATTATAAATTATCACCTGACTTAAAGCAAAGCGTGGAAGAATATATTATTGACATAACTGAAAGGGATGCATAGGATGTTTTTTCTTTACCTGTGGTTACAATCAGCTCAAATGATATTCATGATAAGCTTTATGTTCCTAATATAAGCTACTTTTTTTGACAAATTAACAGAAACATTCTACTGGTTCTTGTGCCCCAGTAAGTGGAGTCTAGACTAATTTTCTGATGTATGGTCACAGAAGGTTCAGCTATCATGTCATTAAAAGTTACATGTATTCACACTTTTGGCAGTCAAATGTAGAAATGCTGTCAGTAAAATGTAAAGCTTAAGGATTCTGACTTACATCATATATCTCATTATATAATTTTTACAGACGTATGGCTTCAAGTATCAAGTGATTTATTCTGTAAGATTAAAAATGTATTTTGACCCTAAACTAGATTTAAAAAATTTTCAATTTCATAAATATATTTTATTGAGCATCACAGGCACTACATGTATTTAAGACGTATTTAACATATATTCAACATGTATTAAACATGTATTTAAGCTCTAGGTGAAAGTCAGATAAGATACAGTTATTAAAAAGAAATATCAGTATCAGATTTAGATAAGTTCTCCTTAAAAAGGTTAGCAAGAATTTCTTCGAAAATGAAATCCAAAAGTAAATCCTAAAAGATTATCAGCTTAAAATTCATGGACCTTTTCCAGAGGCACCGGACACGTGGACATTCCACATGTTTACTTATGAGCCAGCTATTCATTAAATACGGCTATTCAGGTGCCATCATGGCGTAGTGAACGAGGTGCTGTGTTCTCTTTGTTTACCTGCAGATGGCACTGTGAACATAGTGAAGTTCATCTTTTCCTGGCCTATTCTGGTGCTGCTGTACTTCACTGTGCCAAACTGTGGGAAACCACGCTGGGAGAATTTCTTCATGCTCTCCTTTTTTCTTTCCACCCTGTGGATAGCTGTCTTTTCATACTTCATGGTGTGGATGGTGAGTGTGTTTAACTTTAAGATTAAGAATCACCTGCCAATTGAATACATCCTGTTTTACATTGTATTTAATTACTAGTATTTGTTTACTCTGTTTAGGTGACTATTATCGGATACACGCTGGGAATACCTGACATTATTATGGGCATCACTTTCCTTGCAGCCGGCACCAGTGTTCCAGACTGTATAGCTAGCCTTATAGTCGCTCGACAAGGTATCAGTCACACACATTCACATTAACGCCTCTTTCAAGGCTTGTATTTGTACATCTATATTGTATAATATGTACACATTTACAGGTCTAGGAGATATGGCTGTCTCCAATTCAATCGGCAGTAATGTCTTTGATATCCTGGTTGGGCTCGGCGTTCCCTGGGGGCTCCAGACGATGGCTGTCAATTACGGATCTGTGGTATCTGTCATGCTGTCTCCCTGACGATTATACTCACACCCACACACCTTCACAGAGAAGAACTGGGTGAAGCACAGCAATTCACTGAGATGGGAATGTGAAACACAGTCATGGTACATTTGATTTCTTTACCCTTGTCTTAGGTGAAAATCAACAGTAGAGGCTTGGTGTATTCAGTGGTGCTGCTCCTGGGATCAGTGGCTTTGACTGTAAGTTGATGTGAGGAACGTATGATACAGTGTGCACTGTGCATGATTCCTGTTTCTGAAACAGACCATTTTATACTGAAACGCACAAACTGGCAAGAAAAGTAATAACTAATAAAAATAAAAATAACTAATAATCAGAAACCCCTTACAAACACTAAATAGACTCATTAAAAATTCATATCTTATTTTTATATTATTTATAAAGCATTGTTCCTACATTCAAATAGTTTATTCAAGTTCAATCATTTCCCAACACTTTCTAACTGATTTTATGAACCACCAACTCCTTAACCAACTGATTAAAAGACTGTAATACTTAATTTAGTAATGATAAAGTTATCCTTAATAAAATATGATAATATTATTATTATTAGGCATATTAAATACATTTATAAATCGAGAATAAAGCATTGATAGCTGTATTTATAAACTGTTGACTAATATCTAATAATGTAGGGGCAAAGCTTTATAAGTAATTATTTACTATTTACTAATGCTTAACTAATGATTTATAGCATGCAGTTATTCTAAAGTGTTCCCCTTATTTTTTCATCTAAACTTCATGGTTTTTTTTCTATCATATATTAAGATTTTATTCCTATTCTATCCACATCACATCTGTATGTGATTTCAAGCGTCTTATTCCAGATTTACTTTTAAATCTCCACTCTTCTGTGGACAATAAAAGTGTTAGTGAATTTAGACACTAATGTCAGGTGAGGAGCGTTAGGGTGCAGCCAATGTTTCCGTTCACCTCAAAAGTGTTTAGTGGGATTAAGGTCAGGGTTCTGTGCAGGACATTCAAGTTCTTTTAAATCAACCATAACGCATCAGTTCCCTTTCGGAAGTTCAGCGCTACATATAAACGCTATGAGAACGCTTTTAGTGACCAGTCTAAAGCACATGTGCAATCAGTCCAGTCGGAGAGCGACATGTCACCGACGTGTGATGACAGGGACCAGAAGCATTAATGGATGCTATGGTAGGCTTCTTTTTCTTCAGCATGTGTACATGCTTTGCAGAGATTTTTGTGTTAAAAAATAAAAAGAGCAGGACGGTAGCTAAGCCCACAAAACAAGCACGAGCTGTCTGTGGCTTGTTTGAGAGTGAAGGGGGTAGAGCAGTTTCAGACTCTGCCACTCGAGACAAGCAAAGTCTCTGAAAGCTCCAAGGCTGCCTTCTGGGCCTCTACAAACTATGTATCAGTAGGGTAGGCTGTGCTAGCAGTACTTTGAGCCCCCTTGGTGCTTCCAGTAGGACCAGTTCCTAGCCAGGCTTACACCGAGGTGTGGGGCAGCAGGTTCCAGCAGCCACAGGCCTTGCCCGTTGGCAATATGGGTGCAGTGGAAGGACCTAAAATCCCAACATTAAAGCTGGACACTTCGAACAGGTTGGTCCCTGCCACTGAGCAACCGCAGGACACAAGTTTACCCACTGCAGTAACAGTAGTATCTCTCAGACCTGAGGGATATTCAGATTGATTGAGGTCATGGATACTTTATGCACAGGGGCATTGTCATGCTGGAAAAGTGTTTTACATTTACAGCATTTAGCAGACGCTCTTGTCCAAAGCATCATACAAAAGTTTTGAATGTTTTGATTCTTACATACATACAAAATAATTTTCAGACAATTGGCACTACATTGACACTAACTGTGTTTACTGTTCAAAGCACTCTGTTACTTTATCTTTCTTTAACCTCACTAGCCTGAATGACCTTTAAAAAAAACATCTGAGTAGACCATGTAGTTGTTTGTGTTTGTTCTACCCTTTCTTTTTGCTTAGATCCTGGGAATCCATGTGAACAAGTGGAAGCTGGACTTAAAGCTGGGTGTGTACGTGCTCCTGCTCTATGCCGTCTTCCTGTGCTTTTCCATCTTGATCGAGTACAACATTTTCACCTTTGTCAACCTGCCCATGTGTCAAGAAGTCTGAAACGTTTCATTTCTGAATCCCCTCCAGACTAGACCTACCACCCATAATCCCTGATCAGATTTATACCCCTTTTTGTTCAACATTGTATTATTGCTGAAAACTACCCACATTATGTGTTTACAGCAAACAAATAAATCACATTCTGCTATGTGGAGATAACGGTTCAATCCTCTGTCCAGGATTTCAGACGGTTTGACTTCTGTCTTTGCTCAGCACCTGCACTGGTGGACTGAGTGGACTTTTTCAGCAGCATATCATGTCTATTTGTATTTACATGGGCATGGCCTGACTACCTACACTATATACACTGGAAAAAGGAGAATGCTACTCAGTGAAACCGTTCAAATGCATCTTATTTACCCTCTGGTCTTCCCTGGAGGAAAATATCAAACAAGAATAAACCATGCACTTTAGACATACAGTGAAGAACTGCAGTATGTTCACACTATAATAAGAATAGACTCCAGATCTTCACTGCTGTAATATCATAAGAAGCAAAAGAGGCAGAGAGAGATATTAACAACAATAAAGTCATAGGAGATAGTTGTTTTATAGCGGAAAGGATGATATGATTTTTGTGACGTCAGCAATGGCGTATTATAGGAGTGCTGCAGCAGCATGTGTAAGAAGCGATAGCATCAGTTAGTCCTGCTGTGGCAGATCCATCATGCTGTAATGATTAAGATTTTCGTCTGCTCCTGGCTTCTGCACAATACCAACAATACCGACAGTCAAGGACGGAACAAAATCCCTAAACATGGGGTTTAAGCCCATTGATGGTATCCACTGACAAGGCAAGACCACGACCACAGATTTTGATGTAATATTTGTCGTTTATAAATACGTTTGTAAATATGACATTACCCGTCCTCTTGTTTAAACCAGTGCTTCCTTCCAGCTAGAGGAGGTGGAGTGAACACACATCTCTGGCTTGAACAGTCGATTTTTTTATTTCTTTTTTGTGACGTTCACTCCAGCTCCCCTTTTCTGGGTCTCTGTACTGTTTGTCTGTGCTGCATGGTTTTTTAAACGCAGCAAATCATGTCGATCTCCCAAAAACGGCAGCTACCACCACTTTATCCTGCACCAAACTCAGAGGCTCAGGAGATTCTTACCCCGGGTTAAAGGGCAGATATGTTTATGCCGTAAGTAAGCGTCAATTGTGAAAATGTCAGGTGTCGTTGTTTAGTGCTGTTAACCACGTGGAAACGTAGAAGGGTGTGTGTGTGCAGTGTTTCAGTGTGTGCAGTATAAAAGGATATATGCAAGGAAAAACTGTAACCTGTAGGCTGTAACCAGAAGGGCTGGTTCTATTTAAATCCCTCTGTTGCTTAAGCATGCAAATATTCATACTACCCTACATTGTTAGTGCTACAAGGAATGCCACATTCTTTGTACATGGCTGTGTGCTGTGCAATATGGTGGTGTAAAGTGATTTATTTAATCCTCCCCCAATATTGTTCAATATTCAGTTGGGATTCTGAAATATAATGAATGTCGCTGAAGGTTTTGACTGGAATTCCTGGACTTTTATCATATGGTGTGTTTTTAAGAAAGAGAAAATGTTATCTAATTTACTTCCTTGTTTGTTTGATTTGTTAAAATGTCTATTATAATTCACATATATGCAACTATTTTCTTATTTTGTCATTCAGCCAAATTGAATCAAATAGACTCCTATGAGATATATATATATATAATTATTTAATAGCAAAATCATACCAAATCACTGTAGATAAGTCTATCGTTTCTGTGGCATGTCTGTTATTATAATTGTTATTATCAGTATAACGTTTAAATGAATAAAATCAGTATTTTTGACTATTTTATAAACTGTGCACAGCCACAAGACTGAGTGACCGGATTATTGTTTGCTTCCTTCTGGGGATAAGAATCACTCAGAAGGTGTTTTAGTTCAAGTGGTAGCATTCTGATATTGTCTGTATGCACCAAAAGCCACTGTATACCTCTTTTTAAAAAAAAGGTTTTAAGTTTGAATATGACAATGATTTAAAAATCAACAGAACCTTTATGTCCCTGCATGAACATGCACACCTACAGGACACTTTTATTCTGTTGACATGTACATGTGCAATCTTATCTCAGAGTAGTCTGTGACCTGCTGCACTGTGGGCTGAGGGTAGAGGTGAGCCGGATAGGTTGCCAAGCCACTGATTTTAAAAGTTTAAAACGTACACGGTACTGTATGAAAACAGTGTTTAACTTGAATGTATTGTCTTGCTATAAATGGATGTATCCAAACCAATGCATTTTATTGTGAAGCAATAAAGTATTTGAAATATCGTTCATATTTGAATCATCAAAAAAATTGTATGAACACAAATTAAACTTCTACAGTTTATAAAGATTTCATGGTGTGCAGCATGCTTTTCTCGCACTCCTGAGCCGTCTTATGTCATCTTTTGTCTGTATACAAAATCCATAATCCATTTTATGATTCAAATCCTTCTGAATCACGGATTCGGCTCTCACGATTCCTTTGTGTAGGGACTCTCACTGCTCTTGCAACGGTCCTTACACTAGCAGGCAACATACTGAAACTTGGACTTATGAATCACACGCACTCCGATCGCTACGAGTCCGACAGCCACTAAAGGCCACACGATTCAGATGAATCGGTACCCACAATTTTGAGTCTCTTATTTTTCTGACCATGTAAAATGTTTCCTAAGCAACCCAGTCAGCTACTTGTTTTCACAGTTACTAGCTAAGAAAACACTTAGAACAACTGAATGGTATAACTTTCAATTTGTATTTATGTTGTTAGCAACATGATAATTTAGGACTCAACTGATCATTCGTGAATCCTGAGTCATATAAAGAATCGGGTTTTTAAAACCCGGATGAACCTGGATTCTCTTATCATGTACACCAAATTGTTTGTTTTTTATTTACAAGGAGTCAGTGTTAATAACTGGATAAAATGTCCTAATTCTATACAACACCAGAACAATACAGAAATTTTCTAATGTTTTAGAAAATACAAGAAATAACGTGTATCAAAGAAATTAATAAATGAATTACTTCATGACAATTTAATTACAATTAATAAATTACATTTAATTAAAACTACATGGGTAAATTAGTGTTTTCCCTTCAGCTAATGCAAAGCTTTTAATCAGCTTATTATCAGATTAGTTAAATGAGGAGCGGAAAAAAAAAACCAAACCTGTGGAAGGGTTATATGCCTGAGAGAAAATGTCGTTAAAAATGGTTCCAGTTATTCCTGGGACTTGAGCAGGATTAAGCAGTTATTGAGGGTAAAGGAAGTATTTATATATTCCTACCAAATCAAAGAGCATTTACATTTATTAAATCTTAACACAGCAAATCACCTATGTGAGATTTTGAACTGATGTGTTTAGATGTATTGCATAGCGTTCTACCATAATTATCAAATACCATTTATTTTTAGTACTATATGGATTTTTTTTCTTCTACTACTACTATCACTGCCACCAATAGTAATAATATTGGGGGGGGGCAGATTTTTTTTTTGAGCAAAGACATAGCTGCTATATGCAACAGGAGCATATAATAATCATGATAATAATAATAATGACAAAATTCAATTTAATTCAGTTTTATTTGTATAGCGCTTTTTACAATGGTGATTGTCACAAAGCAGCTTTACACAATCAAATAAATTATAAGATGAAAATGAAACAGAAATCAGTTTGTCCCTGATGAGCAAGCCGGGGCCAACGGTGGCAAGAAAAACTCCCTGAGATGGAAAAAGGAAGAAACCTTGAGATGAACCAGACTCAACAGAGAACCCACCCTCATTTGGGTGAAAAACAGGAAGCAGGAATTATGTAGAAATTATTACACCTTTTATGGCGGAGTGGGACGTCCTTGGTCACCCTGGTGATGTATTATCAACTGGAGCAGGAGTGGCATATGTAGCTCAACAGTGTGAGGGAGAGAGAGAGAGAGAGAGAGAGAGAGAGAGAGAGAGAAAACAATTGAGTGCATCTAAAAATGTTTGTCAGCTCAATGCAGTGTTTTTACTGTAAACATCCAGTCCAAACATCCCTTTTTTTCTTCCAGAGGAGTTGAGACAAGCGCTGCTTTAGTCATTTATACAATATATATAGTTCTGGACCTGAGGTCTTTTATTAGAATTTAAATTTGTTCATGTGGTATTTGTGTTTAGATTATTACAAATATTCATGAATGAACGGTGAAAGCAAACATAATAACAGACTGACAGCTGAATAAACTTTGGAAAGAAATAAAAACACAGATTTCGCTTATTGTTTTGTCAAGAATGACTGATATGATATGTCTGTGTAGAAGAGACTGTTTAGTCAGACAGACAGATACTCCCAAAGATAGATGAATGGATGGATAGACAGCCAGACAGACAGACAGATAGATAGATAGATAGATAGATAGATAGATAGATAGATAGATAGATAGATAGATAGATAGATAGATAGATAGATATATAGATAGATAGATAGATAGATGGGTGGGTGGGTTTTATGGATAGATAGATAGATAGATAGATAGATAGATATAGATAGATAGATAGATAGATAGATAGATAGATAGATAGATAGATAGGTGGGTGGGTGGGTTTTATGGATAGATAGATAGATAGATAGATAGATTTACTCTATATAGTTTTAAACGTACACATGCCTAAAGTGTTTACAGGTTGCTCCTTTTTAACATTTTGCTTGCACTTTTTGACCACTTGATGGCAGAATTGGGAAAGTGAGGGTTTATAGCAGACAGAGGAATTGAATATATTTATCCTTTTAGTCAATATTTCAGTAGAATTACTTTTGTGATTATTATTCTTTGAAGTAAGTAGAAATCTTTATCTTAAACATCATTTACAGTATATTGGCTGGTCTGTATCCCAGCCATCTAATAGTTGTTTTTGTGCTTATAAGCTGTGAAAACTGAGTAAAAGGATGTGGCTTTCTTTGACAGCAGTGAGTTAAAAAGAAATCAGTAAAACACAATCTTAGAAGATAAACGAAGTTGACATACAGGTTATCTTGATTTTAGTGGGTTCCACTTTATACCCTGCTCTATAGCGTAGGTGTAATTAACACAGCCACTAGAACTCTAGTCCATTAGTACCACACGCATAACCCACAAGCTTTACTTTCTGTGCACCTCTTCTATTCATGCCAGTTTTGTCTGGTTCATCTCAGCGGCTGTCACAGTTTACTGCCTATCCAGTTTTTTGGGGTTTATTTTGCTTTTCTTTGCTTTGATGTGGGTGGAAACATGATGTTGATAACAGATGTTAAAAAAATGGACAAATGTGTTAAAGCTGCCAAAAAGTATGGCCTACCATATAAAAGCATCTCAGCATGCACAAAACTCAAACTAGGCAGCTTAACATTCGATTTAACGAATTGTTTTAAAGGAAAAGTATAAAAATGATTATATTTAAAAATTAAATATACTGTATATGTATCCCTAATAAACAAAGCTGGGGTATTTGTGGCAGGAAAAACTCACTGGGGTAATATCAGTAAGAAGGAAACCCGAAAGGAACCAGACTGAAAAGAAAACCATCTACATCCTGGTGTAACCGGAGAGAGCGATTAGTAATAGTGCCCCTTTTCCAACTGTATGTGTGTGTGTTTTAAAGGGTTTCTAAGATCCTTACAGTTTAAACCGTAAGTTCTCCAGCCAAAGCCACTGGGACTCAAGCACACGCTTAACTGTGGCAACTTTTCAAGAGGTTTCATCCACAGCAGTCACTTGTATGTCCAGGTATTTAACAGTGGGCCACAGATGATAGGACTATAACCCACATACCATAGGAAGAATATTTCTCAACTGTGTGGATACACATGCAGCGTCTGTGCTCATTAGAGCCTCAAATGCACAATTTTTGGCTGACAGGCGTTGAACAGAATATGCATTTCTGCTCACCACAGTTGTAAAAAGTGATTGAGTTACTACAGACTTTATGTCTTCTTGTTAACTAGTTGTTTCAGCATCTACAGAAAGTTTTTGCCCCCAGACAAGATCAAATCCAGAGACAAACCAATAATTTGCAATGATCACACTATTTTTTTACCCTGTAACTTTATGACTTTTATGCCGTACTGCTTCAGGTGTTTTTATTAAATAAGACAGTGAATATCATGTCACTGTCCTTTTATTAAAGAAGACCAACAGAGGTGACCATAACTATTATCTGAGATGATCCTAAATATGACCTGATCAGTCCTGGTTAAAGTCAGACAGTCAGCTGTGTGTGTGTACTTTCCCATGCTCATGTTCACACACTACATTTTAATAACTTCCTCTGATTAAAAAAAAAAAAAAGAACAGAGGAAATGATGCAATTACACCTTCTTCCAGTTAAGTAAGTTTGATTGCAACGTTTCACCCGAGCCAGACAGTGTCAATCCACCTCATTATCTCAAAATTGAATCAAAGCCATCTTTGCTTTTAACAAGGAGAGTTTGTAGAAGAGATTACTAATAAAGTGAACTTTTACAGCACAGTGTTTCCAGAGGACACATTAAAAACAGTCTTATACAACAACCAAGGTAATGCCCCAGCTGCATATTTTAAAAAGTTACTAAACCTACACAACAAACATTCGACATAAAGGTCAGCGTGTGGGTTTACAGCCATATTCTAACATTTAATCAAGAAACACAAACAAAAAATACGGTAAATAAGGTAAATGTGGAGGGTAACAAAAGGCTGGAAAAGTATGTTTTAATAAAAAAGAATTGCAACTAATTATGTTTATTGGCAAAAGGTCATTGTTTAGCCCAAAAAGGATTAGCTTAGCATTTTAGCAAGATTGAAAAAAAAAATCAACTCCATCCACAATTTTAACAACTTAGCACGCCAACATCTACCTTCATCTACAGTATAACAATTAGAATTGCACATGAAAAACCTTTATAAACATGTTTTGGGTTTATTATGAGTATTCATTTAAATTGTTTTGCTTTACCTGATCGTGTTTTGCATTGAAAGCAGTTCTGGTAGATCTGCTTTTAACGAAGAAATAAAGGGGTAAAGCGGTAGAGCTGTTAATAAAACAGCATGGAAATAATTAGTCTGTTACGGTATATTCAGAAAGCTCAATTTTAAACATTATTAGGTTTTACACTTAGCTACTGAAAATGAATATTGTGAGCAAGTCTCAGTGTGTTGGAATGATAAATCATATTGTTATCTGTGGGTAGATATTAGTGTTGGGCATCTTACATTAAAAAAGTAATAAGTTACAAAGGAAATTAATATCTTGGATACCATAATATTTACTATGTTAAATGAATAAAATGGACACTGAATAGAATCAATTTTCATTATTATCAAACATTGAAAACTGACCTACCCTATTTTAATATTGTGGCGTCATGTGATGTAAGGTGCTTCATTCGATGCTCCTTGGAATTGTCCTAATTTTCTTCTTTTAACAGCACCCCTGAGGTACACCAAAAATTATTTCATGTTATTTGGTGTTTTTTGTTTACTTACCATTTATATTAATATAAATGTGCTACTGTTTATAAATATATAACAATTGAAGCTGAAATTGAGTAAAAATGAAGCATGGATATACAGTGCACTTAAGTATTGTGTTTTTCTGAACCTTCTGAATTGTTATAAGATGAGTTGAGGTCACTAATTCTGCAGAGCATACTCGTATGGCAATTAATAAAAAACAGGTACTTGTTATTCTCTGTCCATTTGTCCCAGAGAGTTTGGAGACAGGGCTGGAGCATCAAGCAAGTGGAATTGCCCAACATTGAGAAACAACCTTGCTCAATTTCTAAACAATTTTTAAAAACTATTCACTCCACCTTATTCCTTCTTTATTATACTTATTACCATATGCCAAGATGGTCTGAGTACTGAAGGGCTTGTGTTCCAAAGGCAAAAGGAGCTTTACTACATGTATAGATTCATTCTGAAAAGAACAACATCTGCCAAATGATGCAAGAAACAGATGTTTTATTTTAATATGTATTTACTTCTGGTGTTACCTAAATCTTAGGACCGGTGATTGCAACCGATGCGAAATTAACTATTTGATTACTACAGGATTAATGTAGAGTTAGTCTAATTTAATTTGAAATAAACTAGGCAAAAAAAACTTTAACTACTTCAAAAAATTAAAATAAGCCTGGGAAGAATCATATCTGAGAACTCGTCTGACGTACAAATCAGCTTTCAGCTTTCTATTTGGAGTGAATTTGGAGTGTGTAGGGGGGCTGGTGGCGTCATCGTCTATAATGTACTGTCCCATTTTTAAAAAACCAAAGCAGCAGAGTGTGTGTGTGTGTGTGTGTGTGTGTGGTGGGAGAGGGTTTAAGTGATCAAAAAATGACCTTTAAAGAAATATTTTATATCCAACAAATTCGTATTTATTTATACGATAGACTGAGATAAGCTGAGGAGATAGCGCTGGGGCGGTGGTTGCGTGTCTTGAACCGGAAAGGACCCGAGTGAGAATCAAACCCGGGTCGCCGGAGTACAACTGTGCACATGGGGGCCTATTGAGACTATTTTAGCCACGTTTTGTGTTGGGTAAGAAGGCCAACTTCACTCAGGTTGGAAACGATTGGTACCATGACAGAGAGATCAACTTCAGAATACACAATGCAAAAAGAACACACACCAACCTTTTAAAAATACTTTTTCATTGGTTTCACTGAAATGTGATGCAAATCCTTACAAAACAACCAAATACAGAAATGTGATTAGCCTGGCTGGGACCTGCTTATCATTTCGAGGTTCACTGAACAATAAACTGTTCCCAGTCAGGTCCATCACTTATTTTAGAGTTCCCTTAAAACCTTTCCATCTGCGGCCTGTGCTAGATGCAGCGCATTTCTGGATTTGGTTATATTGCGTTTTGCAGCATGTCTGTTGTCAAACTGAAGTTTTTTTTTCTAATTTGGTATTTATCATTATTTGTTTTTTACATTTCAATATCAAAGGCTTACCTTCTAACTGTTAACTGCACATCCTGCTTCTTTAGGTTCTGTTTCCAATAAAAACAATTTAACAAAACATTTGGCCATATTGTGTTTACGGTGTCACTCCTTATCAACTTCCTGTCTACAGAACTGTTACATAAAAGCAATATTGCCTCCCCAGTGCTTGAAAATCAGCACAGCTGTGATTATCTATGATCTTCAGTATAAGATGAATTCTTGGATGGATGATAGTATTTTCCTTAACTATGAATGACCTCTTTTGACTGAATGCTGATTTAAATCCTTTGTTAGAAAGGATCTGACTGGCGAATTTAAACTTTACTGCCATTGTTATTATGTCACTAGTTATGCGATTTTGCCAAGTAGTATGTGATCCTGGATTAACATCCTTTGTTAATCAACATTTTACTAAATTAATCATAACCATTAGGAGGTCATCAGTGCGTGTCGAACAAACCGCCTCATTTCATTTTTGAATCTTTCCCTTATTGTCCACAAATAAACTGCTGATTTCTGGATTAACATTAAATCACAACATAAAATTGGACAAACTATATTAAAATAATTCATGATAGTCCATTAGCAAATTTGGACTGTACGATGATCTTAAAAAAGCATGAATGAATTCAGACAGTGAATCATAAACAATCACTAACGCACAATAACATGTACAATGTAAATTTAATTAATCACAAGTTTAATTAAATCACAGGGCATATTTTTTATCACCATATGCATAAACACCCAAATACCTTTTACTGCACACATCTAATTTTGGTCACAAAAGACTGCACATACATGTATAAAATTGTTTACTACAGCTTGTAATAAATTACATATCACTTAAATGTCATTATTTTCATTTAATAAATACATTTATAATATTACAAGAAGTGGAAAGATTCAAAAATGGATTGAGGCGGGTTTGGTTGGCACACAGTGTTGACATCATATAGTTATGAGTGGTTGATTAAAATGTTGATCCAGTATTTACAAAAAATGTTACTCCAGGATCACATCCAAAATCGCATCCACCCTATATAACTAGCTTAGTGGCTAACACTTCTTTGTAATGCAGTTCTTAGCAACCAGAAAGCAGAATCTAGCTATTATAACCCTTTAAGTACTTTAAAAAGAATCTCAACACTTAATTTTTTTTAAAAACAGAGAGAAAACAGACAAATTTTGTGTATCCAGAATACAATGCATATATTTCTTGCCATGCATTAATAGGTAATGTGTACTTGACTGGAAACATTTTGCCAATAAAAAGTGTCTTTTTGCTGAATAAAAAAAATTTTACTTACAAAGATGAAATGAATCTAAATTCTAAATACTTTCTTCAAATAATACATCAGTCCCTGAGAATTACACTGCATTAAAAACGGGTATAAAAAGAGCAAAAGCAGGATATAGCCTGGACATTTGCAAAGTAAACTACAATACACAGGAATAACACACTTTTAATAATCACTCCAAAGGAAATTTCATTCTAACAGAACCCACACACTTCACAGTTCTACCTTGGGCTGCTGCAGCAGTTTGACCACAGAGGTGCCTGTACTGTTGTTAAAAGAAGCTGCTGCTCCACAGTGCACAGGGTCTGTGTTGTAGCTACTCTGGCATTTAGAGCAGCAGCAGAAAACGTTGGCACAAGCCTCAGCAGCTTCGTAGATGCTGTTTTGGACGCTTTCGCTGACAAAGCAATAAAGTGCTGGATCGGCTACGCAGTTTAAAGAGGTGAGCAAAAGTGAGAAGTGGTAATAGTCAAAAATCTTTTCGGCGAACGCGCAGTCGGTCTCCAGCAGCGTCCGCACCAGCAAAAAGATGTGATATGGCGAGAAGCACACCAGGAAGATGATGATGGTGATAGTGACCAGGTGTTTGATACGTTTTTTTTGAGCCGTTTGTGTTCCTGCGCTCTTGCCAACAGCCCTCAGAACCCGAAAGTATGAGATGGACAGGATTCCTAATGGAAACAGGTAGCCCACTGAGAAACGGTAGTAGTTTATGGGCTTTTCCCATAATTGCATAGGATAATGCTCAAAGCACACCAACTGGTTACTGTTGTCTCGGCTCAGCTCCCTGTGCTGGAAAAAGACGATGCCGACGGCAAGTTCCTTGAGCCACACTATGGCACTGACTAATGCTGCTGCTTTCATGGTGCGCACTGAGGAGAAGCGAAGGGGGTAGACTACAGCCAGATAACGGTCTATTGAGATACAGCACAGGAAGCCTATACTTATATAGATGTTGTCATACAGCAGAAAGCCACAAACTTTGCAAGCCCACTCACTGTATACCCAGTCATCACCATAAAAAATGTACTGCAGCCAGACAGGCAGAGATGCCAGGTACAAGAGGTCAGACAAGGTCAGATTAAGCAGGTAGACACCCAGCTCATTACGAGCCCTCAACTGAAGCCAGGCATGGTAGAGAGAGTAGGCATTGGTAGGAAATCCCACCAGTAGGACCAGGATGTAGGTGCTGGAAAAGAGGTACTGGTGAATTCTGTGGTCGATAGTGCAGTTGATCAAATCCTCAGACATGTTCGGTAGGACAGACTCTTTCTAGTGGATCATGTCCCTGAAGCAGGAGTCCAGATTCAGGCACTCGGGTTCATTCTCACAGATATTTTTCTATGGAAAAATAAAAACAACCCATCTTTAATTAGTTTTTGTCCTCTCAATCTTGATCATTTTGAGTTAATGTCATTAGATATTTTTGTTTAATTTAGGACATAAATGTAATGTAAAAGCTATTTTTACACAACAGAAACACCTTGCCTTCGTTTCAAAACACAACTTGGTCAAAACAAATTGTGAATAAATTCATTAACCAACCTGAACCATGTGTGTTTTACTGTCTTTTTAATAAATGCAATAATTTTATAGAAAATTGTTTATACAGTTACTGACTGAAGCCATTCCTAAGTTTTCAATTCATTTTATCATATATATTTTAACTCCCATTGAGCTAACATGCTTGTAGAACAGAGACGCTTTATGGATGATATGTTACGCAAATAAGATTTAAATGATTTTCGAAATAGAATTTTATATTTAATTATCCTTAATTTTGCCCTGTTTATCGTTTAAAACGGTTGGTTTCAGAGATTTGTATTATTTTTAATATTATTTTTAATACCTATTTTATTTTTTCAATGCAAGGTCAAAAATGACAACGAAAGAAAAGACAATTAAAGTTATAGCTGTACTCAAGTTTCAGGACCTACAGCTGGGGTACCTTTTTCAGTACAACTACTGAATATGTATATATACAAGTTTAAGAATTTATTCCGTATTTATCAGAGCCTAAATAAGTCCCAGGCAAAAACACACACACCCTCATGTTAGAATACTAGATATAGTGTACCATCAAAATTTGAGAATTCTGCTCGGAAGGTTTGAACTATAATAAAAATAAACACAAGGAATAATAATAATAAATCATTGATTAAACTTCTTTGTGCCTTTGCAAACAAGTGTTCGCACAACCACCGTCTGCCGTCATTTCATGCTAGGAAGCGACTTAGTTCCATTCAACGCTAGGGAAGGTTTCATAATAGACCCAGAAATAGTGGGGCAACTAATTACCTGTTAACAAAGCATTTCTGACGATAAACACCTGTGACCATGAATTTTAATTTTTTTGTCCTAATCCTGTGGTAAATTTCATCAAAAGCTTTGCTCACCATTAAACAGACATTTTAGGAAAACAACTGTTTACAAGTCATTTAACTAGTTTAATTGTGACTAATATATATTTAGATAAGCAGCATGGAATCTCTTCATATTAAAATTAAGCAGTTGTTTTATTATTATTATTATTATTAGAACCTGAATTCCCATAAAAGCGAATCATTTTTTAAGTTGAATAAAATGAAAACTAGAAGACTTTTAAATCACATAAGCTGATATTGTGTTCACAATAGGACATTGATCATGTTAAACAGGGAAGTTCTGTACTTATATCAACTAAATAAGATTATTTAAAATTTGATGTCTGCTACAGGTCTCAAAAATGTTTATACGGGGCAACAAATGGGCTTAAAAAGCAATACATTTTGAAAGGAATCACCTGGGATAACATTTAGCAACTGATGAAGTTGATAGTCATTAGGTCTGTAAGATGATAAGCTATAAAAGGGATGTCTTAGAGAGGCAGAGTCTCTAAGAATTAAAGATGGACAGAGGCTCTTCAATCTGTGAAAAGAGATTTTGTATTACTTAAAAAACAACTGTCTAACGGCAAATTGCAAAGAGTTTGCAAATTTCATCATCTACAGTGCATAACAGCATCAAAAGATTCACTGAAACTGAATAAATCTGTGTGTGTAAGGGACAAGACCTTATGTTCTTCGGGCCCTCAGCCGACACTGCATTACTCATCGGCAAGATTGTGTGACTGGTATTACTAAATGGGCCAAGGAATACTTTCAGAAACCACTGTCACTAAACACAATCTGCAGATGCCAACTAAAGCATACAAAAAGGAAGCTGTCATATCTTATAAGTCAAGATTAATTTAAAATGGACTGATTCAAAGTGTTCCATGGTCAAACGAGTAAAAATACCACATTCTTGTTGGAAATAATGGACACTGTGTCCTCCGGGATAAAGAGGAGGCAGACCTCCAAAGTGCTGCAACTTAAGAAGACACATGCAAATGGAATAAAACTATTTATATTTAAAAAAAAAACAAAAAAAACAATCGGCTTTACAACACACACATTGCAAATCATTACAATGCAAACGTAAAGTCCTGCAAATAGCACAAACCACAATGGATATGGGGCCCCAAAAAAGGGATGAACCCAACATAAACCTGCTTATGGTTCACTGGCTATTAGTAAGTGGTGTTCCCAATTAACTGATTTTTTTATTATCCCAATCCTATGATTTCTCAGTCGTTTGGATATTATTAGCCTAAATAATGTGTTAATGTTGTCTTACACAATAAACTGTGAATTTTTGGGGGGTCCCATAAAACATTATCTTTGTGGTCTGTCAACTTTGCAGCAAGTTTCGGTATTGTGTTGTGTTGATTTGCAAGATGTGTCATATTAATTGTTTTCCTAAGTTGCAGCATATTGAGCTCTTTCGGCCTTTCGTACATTAATAATTAAAAACTACTTTTCAGACTTAAGTATTATAAACATCACAGACTTTACATTCTAAATTGTGACTAACTTCTTCCAAAGTCATTTTCCAGTAAAATAACTATACTTTCACTCAGCAAGTATTACGATTTGATAAGGGGAAACCATGTTCCTTTATAGAACCAACAGTAGAACAAAATACCTTTTAGACTGCTAATAAAGACCAAATTTGAAATCGGAAAATTGAGCATTATTCACAGCCTATAGTGAGATAGCATACTAATAATTAAAGCACTTTAGAATTACTTTTACTGTATTTTCTTTCATTTCTATTTAAAAAAGCTGTTCTTTACTCATTCTCTCCTTTTTTTTCTTTAAATATTGTCCATTTGCTAACACTTGAATTCATTTTCTCTGATTTTGACAGGATTTTCTTTTATTTTTAAGCGTAATTTTTATTTAAATTTTACTTCGTCACAAGAGTGCAGCCCTACTAATGCAACCTTTACAAAGCACCTGGGAACCGGATTGTTTTTGTGCCCTTTTTTCCTTCAGGTACACAACAGAAACGGAACCCAGGCGGGATCTTAAAGGAATCATTTAAAATCGAGGCATGTCTGAGTTGCACGCAGTGATTTTACACATGTTGAATGACAGAAATATCAACGATCATTTTTACATTATCGCTGCTTAGAGTAGTAATTCCAAATGTTATACTGGTTATGTAACTGAGGGGTAAATTAAGACATATACACATTTTGTGGTTTGTGTCGTTTATCTGTATTGGCGGACTCGAGTGACTCAAGCGCTGGCACGGCACAAGAGCATGTAGGTGGCAGTATTGGCTGTATGATGCCAGGTCATGGCCTGGACAGTGCAAAAACCAACATTTCAGGCACGGCAGAGCCACAAGTAAACATGTGCATGCAGTAAGGTTTCTCTGAAGAAACTCCAAAGCAACGGTTATAATTCAGCCACCAATTTATCACAACTAGCCAATCTGAGAACATATATACACTACATAGCCAACATAAATGTGGTGGTTGTTCAATTTTTTGCCACAAAGGTAAAAGCAACTGTTTTGATCATTTTTGTATGCTGTAACGTTATAACTGACCTTCACTGTGACAGCAGGAAAAGTTCCTGAGCTTCATAAAGACATGCTGTGTTCTGAATGTAGGGGAAGAACTTCCTGTGTTCCTGCACAAAGCCTTGACTCTGATACGTCACTGAACACCTTTGGAATGAACTGGAACACCAACTAAACCTCAATCCACATTAGTGCCTTATTTATTTAATACTTTTGTGGTCAAATGATCACAAAACCCCACAGATGCACTACAAAATCTGGTGGAAAGCCGTTTCATAAACATGGAGGTTATAAAAGTAAGAGCAGGGCCGGATTTATGGAAAAGCCACCTAGGTAATTGCCCAGGCTTGCACGGTTATGTAAATATGTAAAAAAAAATTGTCACATATACTTTTACAGGACAGTAAAATACTTTCTTTGCATATCCCATCTTAGAAAGTGAGGATACAGCACTCCTGGACCAGGAAGGGTTAGGGGTCTTGCTCAAGGACCCAGAAGGACCTAATCCAGGTCTTCAGATAAACACCACAGTTATATATAAAATACTGTGACAAAAACTTTAAGGGCAACTTTTCAATTTTTTATCTTTTATTTATTTATAAAACAATCATTATAATATATATATATATATATATATATATATATATATATATAGATATGGGCAGGTGTCCCAATACTTTTGCCTATATAATGTATGTAATGGGTTTCTGGTTATTAATAATTTAAGTTTTCACAGCAACAATCCAAAATGCAGTAGAAATCTTTCCCAGAAGAGTACAAGTTATAATAACAGTAAAAAAGCACATTACTAATAGTAATAGTATAGCAGCAGTTTTCAGAGAGGAAACCATTTAAGATGCGTTGACGGGTTGTTTTATTTCAATGTATTCTGCATGAAAATTAGTGTTGTATAAGATGAGCTTTTTTAATCGATATTGATTCTTTTAGTGATCCAGCTGTGCATCCCCTCTCCACACACATTTATTATGTAACAGGAGGTGAAAGCCATCTTTCTTGCTTGACTTTGATAAAAGAGCAGTGAGACACGTGTGTGATTTATACTGTACACACTGATTACTGCATCTATACACTACTCCTATATATTTATTACTATACAATGAATCATTTAAGGATTCTCGCAGCATGTTATTGAGTGATCACCACTCATTTCTTTTTCACTTATTTTTACAACTAGGGTTTCCATATATACATTTTTTTTGAAGTAATTATGTTATCAAATTATTATATAATTGATTAATTAAATAGTTGCCCACACTTTATCAATAAAACCTTATTTTCATTTAAAAGCAAAATTAGCTGATGTTATATGGAGATATAAAGATATTTACTCACTTTGCTCTTTTCTGGTTTGGCTTTTCTTTTCCTCTCCGTTGTTGGTTATGGCGTTTCTTCTCCAGCAGCAGTGGAGAAGCGCTTTCAGACTGAACACATCACACTTACACTCTCATTACTGAAAGGATATGGACAGGGAGGAGGAAGAGGAGGTGAAGGAGGAGGAGGAATAAGAAGAAACCTCGTGGTCGGGCTGGAGACTGAAAGAGGAGGCAGTAACACCAGTTTACCACAGTTTCTCAGGGTAACTAATTCCGATGGTGGAGAGGAAACACACACACACACCCCACCCACACACACACCCCCCGAAGCGGCAAATAAATAAATAAATAAATAAATAAATACCTGTCCAACCCAGCACACATTAAATAAATGTGTCGTACATTAACACGGAAATAATTCATCGCTAATTCATGAAATAAATGTAACTGGAATTATATCGTTACTGTTTTGACACGTGCGTGAATATATTTAGTTCCGGTTTTTAACCAGGTTCTGTGAGAAAAAAAAAAAAGGCGGCAGCTCGTTTACAAAATCTTTATTGCAAAACACCACAGAATTTTTTAAAAAAATATTTCTGGGACAATTTTGGGGCTTTCTTCAACACAAAACGGTATCAAGTTGAATTAGACACCCGCTCAAAAAAAAAAAACCCCACTCTATTCTTCATTAAGAGTGTTTAAAGTTTGTGGACTCCTAAGCATCACCCCCCCATACAGCCAACCTGCTAGAAGAAAGGTGAAAGCAGTCATTAATGTAGGCTGTCTCAGTATGTTACAACACTACAATTTCCTTTCACTCCAACTATATGATTTGCCATCACGACATCATTTCAGTGCACAAAGCGAGGCTCATTATGACAACTGATATGGTTAGTGCGAGACAGTTAGCGTGTAATGCTGTCTTTCTGTACAAAGCCTTACGGAAAACCTTTTCAACAAAGACCCGAACGCCAACTGGTCCCCAGACGTCTTCACTAGACATCAGTACACAAATCTACTGTAGCAATTGGTAGCAGTCTGAAATGGTAGGTTGATAAGCACATAGGCGTGTGATGGTCAGGTGTCCACATACTTTGGCTATACACTTTTGTCTCCTGCAATTTCTTGCAACCTGTTGTGTAATAAAGTACGAATGATGTACACCTAAGCGGAAAACATTCAGTGTCACAATGCAGTTACTTCTCAGACTTTAATGAGCAGTTACATATTTTACAGTTTGAGAAAGCAGACATAAGAAAAATGCTTAACATGAAACAGCTTAATGAACTAAGACTAAGACCAAACACCACCAAATGTCACACACGTAACTATTTACCCATCAACACCACCATCATCTAATAAGGAAGGACAGAACGGTAAAAAATTCATTGTGAAACATATCAAACCCCTTAAAGAAAGTGCTAAAAGTGAACTAGAAATAAAAACAATTCTCCAATACATTGATTATGTCTATTGTCGAAAAACTCTATAAACTATATATAAAATTTGGTGTTGTTTAGTCTTGGTTTTTTGTTTTTTTTAAGTATTAAGCCATGTTAAGCCTTTTCCGCATGATGAATTTTAGAATTTCCTGTAAATGTAGACGTACATAAATAACAGTAATTAATGTGAAAAATGAGATGATGTACCTACAATTAATGCCAAGAAGTAGCTTTATGGTACATCCTACTAAAGTGTTGTGCTATCATTCAAAAATTTAGGAAACAGCAGAAACAGTTGAATAGTTAATTATGAACATTTACCTAAAAGTAAACAATAATTGATAAAAAATTAAAAACAAAAAATTTGTACACATAAGTGCTAATACATTTGTTCCCTTTTCACATTAGTTAATGTACTGTTACTTATAAGGTCTGTTACCAACATGGAAGATAAACCATGCGAGATCTTTTACATTACATTCAACTGTGATATAGCGATTAACAATAGCCAGGTGAAAAGCAAATAATAAACAGCACCTGGTTATTATTTGGTTCTAACCTGGTTGTATAAATTCCACAGGTTTTTGTAGTCAGATGATCTGACATGATTTATCAGGGTTTTATTTTTAACAACTTCTTACATGTGTGTGGACTTTTAATATCCATTGTACACTCATTTCAAACATTTAGGGTACGAAAATGTATTTATTTATTATTAATTCAGCATCATGTATTATCGTGTATACCTAGTAGTCTTCATGTTACTATGTATGAAATATATTGACAGGAAGTTATAAAAAAAAAATAATTGAGCCACGAAAACTTTTGCAGTTAAACAGATTTCACATGACAACCTTTAAATGCTGTGTTCAGTCCTGAGGTGCTTCCATTAGTCACTGTTAGAATGTGAAACAACCATCATGCCATTTTTAATAGATCGGGATTTGGAGTTTGTCGCATGTTTGGAGTACAAATGCTAATGTTAACGATGGGCAGGCGAAAGGAAACTATGCAGCTATAAATACTAAATGCATGCTGAAATGCTCATCCCATCAGTGTGTGCACAGTATGTGAGGAGTCTGACATCATAGACCATGACGATTACTAAATAACTGATTATATTACAGCAAAATGCCATTGTTATAGAATAGATGTTTTAGCATAAGATAATGTTTAATGTTGCTATGAAGTTTTCTATCATTTTTGGTTATGGTCCATTTTCATTTGTGGTATATTTTAATTTAATATTTTTTATTCTACTTACCCCTAACAAATGACTTTAAACAAACACCAACACCAGGGCCAGTTTTTAAGGGTAAATTTGAAGCCTTCATCCTTTTACAGCAGTCATTCCCAAATGTAGATTACCATGATGTCAAAAATGAAGTCATGCTTAATCTTTTAAAATACCAGTGTTGTTAATCATTGTCAATCGCAGTTACACACCATGTCCGTCACAGCTTACTCTGGTACGTTTTAATGAAATTGTTCTGTTTAAACTGGCCAGTTACAGACAAACCCAGTAAATACACAATGAAAATGAACTTGAAGGGGAAAAAGAGTCACAGCATCATTTCATTAGGGAGTCAATAAATAGCACTTCAAACATGGAAACGGTAAAACTAACCAAATACTAAAACTTGCATGATAGCATAAGACTGCTCGCTGTTAATATTACTCATGATTAATCTACTGCAGTAAACTGGGAAATGTGTCCAGTGTTAGACTCCAGACTCAGGTTAATGCTTTACTGGTCCTGCTCGCATAGTGCTCTTACAATACAATACAATACATATATATATATATATTCAAAAGCCAGTGTTTCAACGGATTGTTACACTAAAAAGTCAGCATGATTTACAATTTATAAAAATGCATTTCAGGCAGTAGGGTCAGTGCCCTAAATGTAAATTTTAAAAAATCCACAGAAGTTTAACACACTGTGTCAAAATGTGTCACTTCAGTGTAGAAAGTCCTGCTCTCTGCATTTAGCTTTGCTTCATTTCCACCGCTCGGCTTTTATTTCGCTCTCACTTTCCTATTTATTCTGTGATTCATTAGCTTTTATTTCTGTATCCGGTGCATGACCAAAAGCTAGTCCTGTTAGCAAAGATGTGGTGACAGTCTGTTGCAGAAAAGGTTCAGGTCACTGGTAGGTCAATTCGGTGTCAGAGAAACAAGCTGTTTCCGACAACCTTCCCCATTGAGACTGACTGAATGATGGACTCACTATTTTTACCCCATCTCTTAAAGATGGATCCTGTAATTATTCTATGATTATCCTGGGAGCGGTCCTTTAAGTAAACGCCGATGTTTGACCTTTGCATTTAGAATAGAATTTGCACTTGCCAGGCCTGCTGTCCACAGAAATCTGGAGGAAATCTCTGGTGTCCAATAACAGAAGAGTAAACTTTCTCAAACCAGATGGAAACCCGAACACATTCTTTTCTCTTCTGGGAGTCTTTCATAGTGGGCTGGTGAACAGGAAGGCACAGAAGGAGTGAACGCTTTGTTGCTTGTTGGTTTAGTGGGTAGTCTAAAATCAAAGTTACTGTTGTGCATAAAAACACAGTAAAGATGGTTTAACAGAGCTGCCACAGGGTTGGACTTTGAATTACACACAGCCATATTCATACCAAACAGTCTGCTGGTCGGTGTTGGGGTCTGGCGAGGCTGGTGTGCTAATAGGCCGCTCCTCTACATAACAGCTTGGGCCAGAACTTTCTGATTTCTTTAGTGAGGACGAAGACGGCTCAGTCTGCCCGATGTCCCTGTGCTCCTCTACCTCCTTTTGCCTCCTGACAGAAACAGCACGCACCGGCGTCACCAATGCCACCTCACCTCGAGGATGGGGTGTAGTAGAGTGCATGGTTCCTGAGCGACCACCACTGTCTGTATGTCCTCGTTCTGACTGCAAAGCAGTGGATGAGGAAGTGAGAAGTGGGTCATTTCTGGGAGAAGCTATAGAGAGACGCCGGGGGTCTAGCGAAAGATACCCAGAGCTTCCAGTGGGCCTGACTGACAGTGGAAACTCTCTCCGTGTCGCCCCCTCGGCCTGCATGGTGCTGCCTTTCTCGGACCGGTACCCGTCTGGGCCGTTCGACTGGAGTAGGTCAGCCGAGGCCAAGCTAAAGGTGCGACTCAGGCTGCTGCCGCTTGCACGAGGTCCTGAATTCTGCAGGTGCAAGGAGCGCCCCCCATTCCCACTGTTGCCTCGGTTAGGAAGTGTCTGAGATTGTGAATGTGGCATGGAAGCCTCTGTAAGTCGTATGCTTGGTTTAACACTCTGCCCGGGTTTGGAGAATCGCCCATCTGGTATGGATGCTGTTTTAATGGTGGGCGTGACATAACTAGTTGGTGTTTTGGCACCATCTCTTATGGGTGGGATCGGCCTGCTTGCCCTGGTAAAATAGTCACTCATTAGGTCCTCCCGACTTCCTGTGTGCACCTGGACAAGAAAAACACAAATATTTAATCAAACGTTATTACACAGCTCATGAAAAGCTCTCGGCCAATGCCCGAGTACAATGAGTCCAGAAACCCTCATTCATTCTCCATAATATGCTTCAAACATAAATAACGTGCCAAGATGTAGGCAGCTTGTTAAATATTTCATAATGGAAAGAGAAAAGGAAAACAAGCAGAAGAAAAAAAAAAAACGCGGAGAGGGACATGATGTGGTTTGAGGCCGAAGCAAATGAAAAGTATGCTTTAAGCCACGTAATAAAGACTGGTGCCAGAGTAATGCCTGAGTGCAATCTCTGTGTGCTGTAAACACATTTTTTAAGCACCAAATGCTGCATACTTAACGGGCCAGAGTTACAAAATACTACTGCAATTTCAGCCTGAAAATCACAACCCTTAACAAATAATTTCAAATATCAGCCAGGATAAAGCTGGGTCAACTTACTGGATCTGTGCATGTGTTTTTATACTGCATGTCTGACTCTGTGTGTTACTTCTGTAAGGCCACTTTTTTTTTTTTTATTAATAAAGTTTTAGCAATGTTAAAATACCCAGACTGTTGCTGATACCCACTATAGAATATTAATGCACCCATTTGTCCACCGCTACACACCTAACCGTGGACCTTTTTCCAATTTGGCTAGGTGAGCATAACATTATACAGCACATCTTATCTCCAAATTGCCGCTACTGGACACTTCTATTTCAACCATGCTGCTTATAGGACAGCATTTTAGTCCTCTACTGCTACTGGGACTGCGAAAAATAACCGTTTCCCCAGTTACTGCTGAAGAGTTTAAAGATTACAATCATTTGCACTAGCTGATAAATCATACATTTCTATGAATATACAGCCTCACAGCTAAACACATTTCTATAATCCATCCAACTAGACAGACAGAGACACACACATATAGATAGACAGACACAGACTGATAGATAGACAGAGACAGACAGACAGCGGCCGACAGATGGACAGAGACACACATACATAGGTAGATAGACAGACATGCAGACGCACTGATTAACCGATATAGAGAGACAGATAGATAGACATAGATAGATAGACACATTGATTGATAGATATAGATAGACAGACATACAGATAGATACACAGACTTCATTATTTATGACTGGACTATCTCATGCCATGGGCTTTGAGGCATCTCTAATGCACATTACCTGTGTAAATTCACTTTAACATTAAAGAAGCCATAAACTGCAAACATTTCACTCTAAAGGAAACAAGCTCCTGGCAACAACAGCAGTCTGTCTGACAACCGATGATGGCCTCTGTTGCACTTTATATAATACAATATACAGGAAACATTTTAGGGTGATCTTAACATAGGTGTTAACCCTACAGACATTACAGTTACTGATTGGTGTAAAGATTAGTTGTGAAGATTACGTATAAATAAGTGATGAAAGGGACAGAATCAGTGATTGGAAGTCAGATCAGTAGAAGTATACATTTTAATAAATCATTCTGCTGTGCATTTAGTGTTCTTACAGTAGGAGGTGACAGGGTGTTGCTCTCCTGCAGAAACTCCTCCAGGGTGACCATTTCACTGCCAGGGGAGCTGGGGCGTGGACAGGTGGTTCGTGGGGTAGACCGGGATTGAGGCGTGGCTTCGTAGGGAAGTGTGGCGCTACGAGGTAGCAGTGAGGACTGGCTGAGTGTGGAACTCTCGTAGCTCAGGCCAACCACATCATTGCTGGAGAGACTGGCAGAATGTCTCTGCAGACGCTCCAAAGAATCTAGATAAATAAAAAGAATCACATTTCATTAAAAAAAAAATGAAGTAAATAAATACAAATTATAAAAAAAAAAAGATTTAGATTAGAGGGTTGACCAGAGTTTATATTATACTTTCTCACTTCAAAAAATCCACCAGTTCTTTTAAAAAGCCCATATGCGAAAAAATTGAATTACAGGAACTGTTATGGTCCATGAAGCAAATGTGTAATTGTGGTAGTAATGTTATCACTTCTTGAATTCTTGCCTGTGACAGAATGATTTGTTCACTGTCATTTGTGGTGCCCCTATTTTTGTCCTATGTAAATCCCAGTGATAAAGAGATAAAGTGGTCTGACAAGCTAAAAGATCAAATTACTAAATAATCATTAAAAATCTGACATTTATATGAACTAAAAATTACAAGCTGTAACGTTTTGGCGTACGAGAAAATCTGCTGTGTGATATCTGCAGGTTCATTCCATAATTTTTAATCCGTCAATTCATCTAACCATCTATTTATCTTATCTTTTAAATAATGAGGTACAATAGATCCTAAAATCCTCCCAATCTTAGAACTCAGAAATTCAAAAACGATTATCCACAGAACTTTGGATGTATTTGCACAGTTAGATAAAACGGTGCCCTGATTCAGATTAAGCTTTAGTATACATCTCTAAAGGCCTAAAGGCATGAGGTTTTTTAGGGTTTAATTATTGCAGTTTGATGAATAGATATCACTCGTGTGCGATTTACTTCAGCAATCCAGAGGCGTAATTCTATAGGAATGCTTCTAATGCGGAAGATTAGTGAATTACATGGCAATCAATAGTGAAGATGCAGCAAAGAGAATCTATAGATTGATGTTTAACAATAAATTTAGACTTTTCTTGTTGAGTAACACAATAGGTAATCAGATGTTGATTCCCAGTCAGCGCTCAATACAGTGAACAGAAGAATACTTATTTTGGCAAGACAGGGCAAAAACTCCACAAGTGTTATAGTGGCATTGATGATAATTTATGGAATATGGCACGGCTTATTTATAATCTTGGCCAGTCCTGACTGAACAATATGGTTTCTGGTGATTTTTTACCCCACATCTCTTTTATTGCTTTTTATTTTCATACATCTTTCTTTGCTCGCACTGCGTAAACACCCAGCATGAATACAGATTTACAGAAGCAGCTGTCAGGTTTTGGTTTGCCGGAAAATATCGCAGTAAGTTATAACATTCACACACCTTTCAAACTGACGGGAGAGCTGCTGCTGCTGGAAGTGTTGCGACTGTAATCAGCAGAATTGGGCCTGAGTCCTGTGCAAGAAAAAAAAAAAGGGCAATTCACAAAAGGCAGGAATGACAGCAAACCTGTTTGTACACACATGTAAACAAATGCCAGAGAAGTGCAGCAGGAATGAGCATCAGGCTCAAAATTATTGATCTGAGCTCTTCTGGTACCTGCGTTTCCATGGCCACCGCTAGCAAAGTCGGCATCAAGGGAGTGCAACCGCAGGTCCACCTGTGAGATTAATCCTGTATGACACAGGAAAATGTGTGTGTGGGGGGGGGGGGATGCTGCATGACTCATTTCCTAACAAGATGTTTCCTTTCAGAAGCAGCATTTTTAATCACTGCTGCTTGCAGACATGTTTTAAATAATGACTAAGAGAAGAACTAATTCTCACAGGTTGGACAAGTCGACTGACGCCAAGCTTAGTTTCAGTTCTTCCTAAATCAGCCACAAACTGTGTTACGGCGGTTACGAAGGTTACGTCAAGTTCTTTTTTACATTCAATTCACCTACGAAAAATTTACAAATCGAACATAGTCCCCTACCCCCCCAAAAAACAAAACAAATCATCCAAAGTCACCTACTAGTATATAGTATAATTACGAATTTCAATGTACTACATCTGCCATGTTGATATTAGCACGTGACATAGGATGTCACAGCAGCATAAAAATTAAAGTTGGATAATGTTTAACATAAATGACGACAAACGAGTGCAATTTAACTAAAGCACCATATGGGAACAGATAATTTAAATAATCTCGAATAAACAGTTTCATCCATGACAAAAAAGTCTGCATGTAAAAGGGGCTCCTGTCTCTATTTTGTCAGTTTAATGGTATATTAGCAACCGGGGCTATTAAATGGCCAGAACTGGTATAGAAAACTAATACATTTAAAACTTTTTAAAAATTAAATAAACAAATAAATAGTTTAAACAAGTTTTTTTTGATATCGATACAAGCTAAAAAATCCAGACCTTTTAAAATTGGGACCTTAGAAAAAATATCTACAACAGTATTTGCTTTGTAAAATTGCACGAGCCTCAGCCGTAAAAACAGAACATAGATCTGGGATGCGTAGGCCACCCTGGTCGTTGGTATAAATAGGAGTGTGTAAAGGGAAGCAGTACCGCACATCATAAAACTGATTCTGGTTTTCATTCTTGTGACTTAAACTCTTTATAATTTCAGGTTGTCTCAAAGGCCAAGGGGGAACAGAACAAAAATGTGTTGACGTTAGTCTGTGACAGATTTATATCCGCAAGAAAGGGGGGTTTATTCTGATTCCAAAAAGTCTAAAAATTTTTTGGCCTAGCCTCATAAAATAAAGAGGCCGTAAAAATCGAGGCTGAAAACTGTGGGGTATGATAGTTTATGTTTTTATCTCTGTTTTAAGTTTGCATACTAAAGAGCCAGCTTCGAGCACTGTAACTGAAGGTAGGGTTTATTTGCTTCTCTGGACTGGGGAAGTTCTAAATGCTCCCAGGACCAGCTTTAGACCTTGATGGTGAACAGTATCCAGCATCTGAATATACGATTTCCTTGCTAATCCATAAACAAAGCTGCCATAATTTAGCGGGGATCTCACAAGTACTCTGTAAAGTCGTAGGAGCTTACAGATCACTTTTTTCTTTTCAACACGATTAGTTTATTGTCAAGTGTAAGTCCAGGGAATTCTAAAACCTCTTAACAGTCAGCTATTTGCTTCTCCATTCATGTAAAGAGTCAAAAATGTGTGCATACAATTTGGGATTTGGAAAACTTGAAGCCCCTTTTAAATGACCAAAGCATTAATCTTGTTTATACATAGCTGGAGTTGTCTTTCAATTACGCACATATATTTCCCTCTGTAACAAATACAGAGGTCATCTACAAAGAGCCTGCAAAAAAGGTTTGGACTCATTTCTTTTTACAATACGATTGATTTTGACGCTGAGGAGTGTCACAGAGAGGATACTACCCTTAGGAACTCCTCATTCTTGCAAGTGTGGAGTTGAATAGGTAGTTCCTAGTTAGACCTGAAAAAATCTATTGGACAAAAGTGAAAAATAAATATAACCCATGTGATACAGGTCTTTTAAAATGTTGTATCTACATGTTGCATCATAGGTCTTTTCAAGATTAAAAAAAAAAAAAAAAAGGCGATCAGGACTCTAATCTCATAAGGCTTCCTCGCCTAAAGCCACACCGATAATTGTTTAAATGACCTTCTGACTCGAGCATCCAGACAAGCCTAGGGTTCACCTGTCTCTACTTTAAAACAATATTTTAAATAAGCATCCCATCATTTAAATGAAACACATAGCAAAACCTTGTATTGATCCGAATGAAAAATATATATATCTGATATAGCCTTTGTACTTCAATACAAAAATTCCACATGTTTGCTCACTTCTGAATAGACTAGCAATATCCAAGTAATAAATGTCCTGGTAAATAATTCATAAAGCATTCTTCTTTAAACAAATAAGCGCACACTGTGACAGATGTGCAATTTAAGCTGTTGAAAGAAGTACCTTTGGGCCTGCGCCCTGGCCTTGTGCTGGAAGAGTTAAAGCCTGGTGCACCGTGGGAGTTGTGGTTCAGTGGGGTTGAGCAGGACACCTCTGGCTCCAAGCCTCTCTGTCGAAGCACCAGCTCCTCGTATCCATTCATGTCTTCGGTGCTGCCCCCTGCTGAACGGCACACCTCAGAGTTTCTTGAACCGCTGCTGTAACCAACACCTGAGCACGAAGCACCATTATAAATACAATACATAGAGAATGCAGAACTAAAGAAACAAATACTGCTGCTGCTGCTGCAGAGAGCATGTTAGTGCACAGGCTCGAGTATAGATTAGTGCACAGGACACATTTCACGCTTAGCATGCAGGATCTATTGCAGGGTTTATCCAACCATTAGGCAAAATGTTTGTAGACACTACAAATACTGTATTAATTCTAACAGAGATGTTCAAACACATTTATCTACTTTATACAGGCTAAGTGATATAGCAGTTTAAGGTGGACAAACAAAAATGAAAAGATATTTTTCCCCTTTCTGCTAGCAAAACCTGGCAACCTTACAATTCCACAACAATAATATATTATTCATAGTAGCACATTTAATGCTGTATGCTCACATGATTTTTTCCATAGAGCCAATATTATTCTTAATATTATTCTCACCACATAATACTTACAACTCTACTGTTCCTTATCCTGACTACACCTTATGATTTTTGTGTGAAAATCTACTCTACTACAGACAGCCAATGCTTACACACACACATATCTATTTTATATTTATATATATATATATATATATATATATATATATATATATATATATATATATATATATATATATATATATATATATATATATATATCTCTCTCTCTATATCTTATCGATATAGTATATCTAGTAGTAATGCCGTCAATTCATTAGTCTCATTACTTATTCTGATCAATCAGCCAATCACATGGCAGCAGCAAAAATGAAATTATGCAAATATTGATCGAGAGCTTTACAAGGGGTTATGTTTTCATCAACAGGAAAAAATGTGATCGCTGTTCCTTTTAATGAGGCAAAACTTTAAAACTAAAATCTTGAGTTTGATGAAAGACAATGGAAAGTTTCTCTCTGGTCAGCCAGGGATATAAATCTAAGACCATAACTGTCACACACAGACTGACTTAGACAATTTTAAAGAAATAAATTGACGTTAACTAAAATAAATAAAGGGGGAGGGGGAGGAAGAAAGGAAGAAGAGAGAAGAAGGTAAGGAAGGAAGGAGGAATAAAAGAACAAAAGAATAAAAAAGAAAAAAAGAAATGGTGAAAGAAAAACAACAAAGAAAGGATTTTATTTTTACTGTAGCGTTTGCTGTGTGTGATGCCACCTGGCTTAAAAAATATAGTACAATTGAATTCACACATATTAGCATTTTGCTTACTTCCTTATTATTATTATTATTATTCTGATGTGACCATTTCCTTTCATTCCCAGTTTATTCAATTCTTTTGCTTGGACATGATTGGCTAAAACAAAAGTTGCTTAAGGAGCCATTAAAATATTGCTTTTTTGCATGCCATAATTTATTTATTTTTAATGTAGATGTGCGAAAAGCGCATGCACATAGTGGGGCGTGGTCACGATGCACCAGAGCGAGAAAAACACATCACAACTTTCTAAAATGCCGCAAACGCACCGCTGGTCATGTACAAGAACCAACCATCAGTTACACTGAAAGATCAGCAGATAAATAGAGAAGCCGCTAGCCATTGCGTTTTTTCCTTTTCTTCGTAAATAAAATTTGTTACAGCAAGGGTGAAAATCTATTGCTGAAATTTCTTTGTTGTAATGGAGAGCACAGCTGATGGTTGCTTAGCACTGACATGTGCCTCCGGAGCACAAGCGACCGAGTGCTTTGAAAAGAAGGTGAAATGGCATGCCTAGCATTTCTCATGCATTTTTAGGCACAATATGTGAACAGCCCCTAAATGTGTTTAGGTATTCCTAAATATGGATATCATGCTACTAATGAACTACTTTAATAACAATTTTCACTGGTTTAATTGTGTACTGTACACTCAGATGGTTAAAACAATAGCTCAGGTTTACAGTCATGTCACTATTACAGGCTCTATTTACAAGCAGTGGACAAATGGGTGGTCTGTGAACAGGTGAGGAATGTTGTAAATGCCAGAGTTACTTGGGCAAACAGAGGGAGGAGCCCGAGATGGTGGTTCCAGCAGGCACCAGCCAGAACGAAGCAGTGAGATCCTAAAAATTATTTCTTAAAGTTTATTTAATGTTAGGTCAGGTTTTTTTGCGCAATTTCTCTGCTCCTCCCTTGCAATTTTTCTTACAGATAACACACTGACACTGCAAACGCGCACACAGCCCAAAGGGGGACTTTATTTAAGGATTGGGTCAGCACAATGTCAATCATTGGACAAATGGGGCGAGCAAACAAAAACCATACAAGCTGTATCGGCACGAAAAGTACAGCGGCCCAGTGGAAAAATGTCCCCATATGGCCAGCCCGCCCCTGAAACGGTCATTAGTTCCTGTTGTCCATCTTTATGAAGGTCCGGGAGCTTTGTGCACAGGCACATTGTCACCCCAGAACAGTGTTTGGGCCTCTTAGTTTCAGTAAAGACATGATGTAATGCCACAGCATATAGATCATTTACAGATAACTTCCTATTTGTAAAAACAGTTTGGGGGAGAAAAAAACAGGTTGGTTTATGGGTGTGCTGGTAAGGGGCCCACAAATGTTACTACTATTTTAATCATTTAAAAAGATGTAGAATGTAACACAGCATTTATTTTACAAATGAAAATCATGCACAAATTCAATGTTAAATGATTAAAGTGACCTGAAAAAAGAAAAAACTAGAAAGAAGGAGAAAGGAAAAGGGAAAGAGGGGGGGAGAGAAATGGAAAAAAGAGAAAGATTCTAAATCTTTGCATGTACTAAATTTCCTCAATATGGATAGGAATGTGTCTGTTTTAAGGATAGGCTGGTCCCCATGAGGAAAACTGACAAACATGAGGAAAACTATGAATTTTATTCAAAAGAATGAATAAAGATTAATTTTGATGCATAAGAATTACTTAGTAATTACTAGTACCAATAAAAGCCTCTTCAAAAGCGACTGTTTGGCAGGGCAAAGCGAGCGCACATTTACAGAAAGCAGGTCTGCAGGCTGAATAAGAACCTCCACTGCGGGGATATAGACTACGCCTTTGATCATCTTGACAACATGATTAACAAATCTTTCTTCTGATTAACTTATCCCCTAACACTCAACACTCTTAATCAGATTTATATCGACTAAACTCATTACCACAACAGGCCACAGATTCCTGCGACGGCTGTAACTCAGCGTCTCATTTATCTTTTTCGCCCTTGGCTTGTATTGATTTAAACAACTCACACACACGCGCACGCATGGTGACACATACGTTATTGACAGGACAGGAGCAAAAGCACAGCCGTATGCATTCGCGGGCTTTATTCAAGTTCACAGTGCTACTTACTGCTACTCAGAGTGTCTCGGCCCCGCCACCAGTGGTCCCAATAACAGCGCTCATGCAGAGTTCAGCCTTTGTGTGTGTGTGTGTGTGTGTGTGTATTCATTAGTATATGGAATCTTTTAAGCATACGTAGTGCCCTTCAACTAACTGTTTATCGGATGTTAGGAATATGATTCCATGTGTTTAATTATGCTTATTAGTGCGTACATAATAAACATATTACAGTACTAACTATCCAAATAACATTTAAACATACATTATATCTATCCATCCATCCATCCATCCATCCATCTTCATCATCCAGCCATTCGTCCACGCATCAAGCCGGAAGGTTTGTCCGGCCATCCAGCCATTTGTCCACCGCCCATTCAGCTATTCGTCTATTCAGCCATCCATCTGCCCATTCATCAATTCACCCATCCACTACCTCTCTCTATATTGCTCTCTCTCTATGTTTATCGCTATACATATAAATTTAACTTATAGATAAATAGAGCTAGATTTAAGTAGTATCAAAAACATTAAGACGCTGACAAAAAAATGTAATTAAAAAAATAATAATTATAAAGATTTTAAAAATTAAACATTTCAGAAGGGGATGGAGGTATAGGGGCATCAGTGGAGGCCCAAAATTGAAGGCGTTTAGCTAGAGAAGGCCGGGACGGTGATGTCGGGGAAACTCGAATTTTATCCTGGCTTTTACTGCGTTTAAAAAGGAATCGCTTAGCTGCTGTTTGTGTGTGTGTGTGTGTTTGTGTAGGGTTTAATGTACATACAAACACAAAGGGAGAAAGATATCAGTGGAAAGGAAGAAATGATTTAGAAAATGATCAATATCCAACACCCTTTAATAATGAAATAATGGCATTAAAAGATAAAATAAAATGACATGCAGGCAAAACAAGTTGCTGTTAATTTGGGAAAAATTCTAAAGATAGAGATATGTTATGAGTAAGATTAAAGCTTGAAGTAGAAGTCTGGAGTACGGTATAGAGATTAGAAGTATACACAAGACACCCTCTTGTGGAATAAAATGATTACAGCACTTTGTTAACACAACCAGCACATTTATTTAGCTGGTCATTTTATCAGTCTGTGTTTTGGGGTCTGTGAACTGCCTAATGAATTCTTTCAATGGCCTGAGCAGAATAAACTCACCTCTGTGGTTTGAAGCTGATGGTAAGATTGGAGAGGAGTCAGTGTGATTTTCTTCCACAAACAGGCTGCTGGGTGAGTCCAGGTTCAGTCCGGTTTGGCGAGGGGGCAGTGGAGGTGCAGAACGTGGGGGTACAGGGCTTTCTGCAGAACGTTCCAGAGGGTGAGGGATATCTGGCAGAGGGATATCTGGAGCGCTTCGGATCCGCTCACGAGAACCTTCCTGCCTCTCTCTCAACCCCTCCTTCTTGGGTTTTATTAATTTGGCTATGGCTTTAGCGCCCACCCAGTGGCTCTTCCTGTGATGGACACATTCAGTAGTGTAAGAAAAAAATCAGCAGGTCTTTGAGACATGTTAGCAGTGGTTTTGTCACAGCTCACTTTTTAGGTGTCGGGTCGTAGAACTTGTACTGATCCATGATCTTCTCTTCCAGCTTCTCCTTCTGTCTTCGTAACAAATTTAGCTTGTCACTGCAGCACATGTATACCAAACAGGTAAGAAATTCAATTCAATTCAATTTTAATTAAACACTAATATCAACATAAAAAAAACTTGTGTGCCTACTTACATGTACTGCTTCTGCTCCTCATGGTACAGCTCCTTACTCTCCATAGACCTTTCCAGCAGTGTCTGGTTCTGCTGGCTCAGCATCTGGATCTGACTCAGTAGGTGGTGGTTCTCCTCTTCCAGATTCCCCTTCAGTCGAGTCAACAGCTGCACAAACAAACAAAACTTTCACACTCTGCTGCTGCTGCTTCCTCTCCGGTTCACTCCAAGTAAATAAGCAAAAATGTAATCTATAACTGAAATTTAAGTAGATCTTTTCCTAAATGATAGATGTTTTATCAGTTTTTGTAAATGGGCTGGGTATTTTTGTGGTAGTACGTCTCTCCCACCTCACAGTGGTTGTCCAGTTTGGTCTTGGAGATGTCCAGGCCTTGGTGCTGCTCCTTCAGCTGGTCAAAGCTTGCCTGCCAGCGGTTCAACTCCAGTTGTGCCTCATTCAGAGACGTCTTGAGCTCTTTGCTTTGAAGCTGCAACCTGTCGTACTCTTGACGCAAGTGTGTGTGTGTTTGAGACAGTCTGCAAACACAGAGCCAGCTCTTAGATCTTGTGTTACAGAATTAACACATGTAACAAGTGAAAATAAGCAGCAATTTTATATATTTATTAGAGTTTATTGTCTTCTGTACAGGAAATTGTTAGATTGGCTCACTAGAAATAGATTAGTTCCTTGTTGATATGTCTGTTACAGACTAAACTTACATTTACAACAGCAAGCCACGATGCAAAAACAAATTTGCACGAAGTGTGTGTGGTACGTGATGCATAAATTAATATTTTTAATTCTCCTCAACTGGTTTAGGTTACTCCTACAGCTAATCTTTAGGTGTTTTAACCTTTTTTTTTTTTACCCCTTTTAAAAGTAATTCCTACTGGCAACTCGTAAAACCTCATAGAAACCTTACAAAGAAGAACTATAGCTAGACTAATTCAACCATCTATGTGTTTTTGAGCTTCTTATTATAAAAAAGTAAAAGTGAGACCAAATCTGCAATAACTGCCACACCTCTGGAAATACTTTTCACTAGATTGTGGAATAAAGCTAAGGGGAACTGGGTTCATTTAGCCACAATTGTATTTTAGCTGGAGCTGAAGCTGGTGCTCGGGGTTTCCACTGGAAGACAGCAGAATTTCGGACTTTGTTGTTGATTGATCTATCGGTCGGGGGATAGGTTGCCATTTCTCCAGCTATCTACTCATATTCGTGCTATTTTCTCACGCTACTTTCTAGCTTGGCTTAAACTTGCCTTGTTGACCTAATGGTATGAAGAGCGTTGATCTCTTCTGCTAACCGGAGATAAACTAATGACTAATTTAACTGTTATTAATTTACCTCAGATGACTTTTTGAAATATCCATTTTAAACGCTGTAATGTAACATGTGTTTCACTTGTTACGGTGTTAAACTAACTGAAGCTCCACCTACTGACATCACAGGTCTCATATTCAAGACCAGCATAGTTTTGGGGCTGGTCCAGAGCCAGCATCTTTTTTTATTGTAAATTCTGTTTCCAGTTTAAAATAAGCTGCAGCTAGAAAAGCAGTATTGGGGTAATTAAATTATAGTTTAAAAACATGAGAAAAACGATGGGTGTGTAGTTTCTCTACTTTTCAAAGCACTCGACCGCTTGTGCTCCAGAGGCATCGGTCATTAGAAACACAGGACAAGGAAATTACAACGAGGCATTTTAACCTTTGCTGTAACTCTGCTACAAAAGCTATTTATAAAGGAAAGAAAAAAAAAAAACACAAGGATGAGCTGTTCCTTGAGAAAGCTGATTGGTTGTTTCATGTCACATGACCTGCAGTGCGCTTGCGGCATTTAAAAAAAGTTGTGATGTTTTATTCGGCTTGTTCTTTCCAGGTGCTGCTGCAACATGCATGCGGCTGTTTATATTATTATCTCTCTCTGTGGGTGCACTTACCGCGCATCTATATTTAAAATAATAAAAATGAGCGTGCATATGTGAACAGCTCCTTAGTGAGTTCAGGCACTAATGTCAAGTAAGGAGGTATGGGGTTCAGTCAGTGTTCAGAGTTCAGAGCTCTGTGTAGAAAAGTTCGTTTTCTCCAATCATAACACCCCATGTCATAGAACAATATAAAAGAAATGTCTCGACGTGCTCAATGTACATTCTAATGTAGAATAATTAAAGCTTATGACCTGTTGCTGCATGTCTGCTTCACGGTCACGTTACTAGCAAGAATGTTAAGATGTACTAGTGAAGTCTTGCATGGCCTGACCTTAAGACTGACTCTAAACCTTTCAAGACTGCATCTGACCGCCAATAATACAACCAATCACATTCCATTTTGTTCAGAGGCCCTGTAAATGTATAAATTGCCCTCCATAAACAGTCCAGCATGCAAATAATAATTATTACATCTTTAAAAATTGTGCAAATTAAAGAGTCAATGCCATTAGTTACATCATTTGATAAATCCGGCATTTAGCTGATTCTTATAAACACTCTGTCATAGGTGCAAAAGTGAGGAGTTTCTTTTTTGCCATTAGGAATGTAAAGCATCACAAAGACTTTGTTTTTATGTGGACTGTTGCTCAAAAAACATACACATCTCCTGGGAACCCCGAAGAACCCAACCAACAATGTGACACCTATAAAAAGTGTTTCCATTATCAGATGGACAGCCACTGGATTGTAGGCATTATGTCTGAGGCATAGAATCCGAATAGTGGCTAACCCTGCTATACTATTGTTCACAATAGAAGCAATAATAGTGTTTCACCAGCAGAGGGCAGTATCATCTGACTAGTAAATTACTAGGAGAACGCTAGGACTTATTATTGGCATGCGTGCACGTTTAAAAATTCATTGTAAAAGCTGACCTGTCCACCTCCTCTTTCAGACTGTGGTTCTCTTCCATAATCTGGGTGTTTTTAGAGATCTCCTTGTTTAGACTTTCTCTCTCTCTGTTCAGAGACGCTTCCAGCTCCTCCACAGCATCCTTCTGTTTTAGAAGCAGCACATACCTGCACAAATACACAATATTGTTTAATATTAACACTACATAGTACTCACCCAGAAGATTATATAGGAAAACAACTTTACTAGTCATACCTCTCTACAGTAAGGTAATAACAGAGGGGTATTACTGTAGGAGGGGTGGAACAACCCATGAAATATTGAGTGTGTGACATGTGGTGTGTGGAATAGGGAACGCTATCCCATCAGGCCTTTAAAGTTTAACGACTGGTATTACAGCTGACTGGCTACGTGACAGACGTCTGCTTTAACTTCAAGCCCCCTGAGAGCAGCTATTGCATTATTTATGCGAGTGTGAGTGAATGCGTGTAAATAAACACTGGTCTGCTTTTCACAACAAGGCTATAAATATCAGACACCTTTCCATTTGGAACAAGGGTAAAAAAAAAAAAAGGGTACAAACCTGCGCATCGACACAGAACACATTTCCATGCGTCTCCTTGTGACATGCAATACATGCTAATGCATCTAACATCTCTCAAACCATCGACACAGTCAGTGGGCAACACACACACACACCCACACACAATCTTAATACACAATCCAATATTAAATACTTAACCCATATTTACAATAGCAAGCCACAAGTGTGCGGTACAAGATGCAAAGCCATGTCTTAAAGCGACGCTATCCTGTTATATATTGTATATTAAGGCTAAACGATTAAATCGCGATTTGAAACACTGCGATTGGCTAATCACAAAAGGCTGCAATGTGAATGCGATATAAAAAGTCTCCGAGCAAAGACATGACTGCCCTCTTTAAGGGACAGTTTAATTGAGTGTGCACAGCTTTGCAATCAGCATGTCGGCAACGTGCATGTAACGTCCACTATTTAAAAAAAAAAAGCGTGGTGGAGTGGGATTATGACTTCTTCCGAGTCAGAGGGATTATTTGGAATATTAATATGCAAGCTTTGATATTGGCTTCGAAGAACCGGCCACCGAACAAAAGTTAATTGGACCGGTAAAAAGGCACCTCAGACGTGTGTGTTGTTAAAAAGTCGACTGAAAGTTGATTGTGGCTGTTACAGCATATAAAATGATGTTACAAAATATTAAAGGTTAATTACCGCCATAACCCGCTAGTCATGTAACCACTAAGCATGTAACCAGCACTGACTTGCTCTCCAGATCACGGTGTTCCTGCTCCAGCGCTCTCTGGCTGCTCTTCAGGGCAGTGTGCTGGCTAATGAGCTGCTCGTATTCGGCTGCCTGCCTCTCGTGGACGCTCAGCAGGCGCTCGTGGTCCTGAGCGATGCTGTCACGACTTCTTCGGGCTTCCTCGTGCTGCCTCTGCAGAACCTCCGCCTCTGTTTCCAGAGTCTGCAGCTGAGACTGTAAGGCTGTGTACTGAGCGGTCAGAGACGAGTTCTGAGATTTCAGGGTGGAGTTTTCGACCTCAACACACAGAAACATAGGCAATGTTTAAAAAAAAAGGCTAAACAAATAAACATGACTTGTAACCTGATTATTGGGCACATTAAAAAAATTGCTGATAATTTCCTGAATTTCATTTAAATCATGTAAATATATGCACAAATATTTTGAACATTAAGATAAAAAATTCTACTGAATGAATCTTTTTATTTTGGGACCTTTTTTTGCAGAAAAATTTAAACAGACCATCACCATTTTATTTTTTGTTTGTCAGGTTGTCTGAGGTTTGAATAAAGTTGCTGAGCTTGGAATTATTTAAGTTTACGGAATTTCCTTGAAGATGGAAAATCTAAAAATCTTTTGTGTATAGTCACAGGCAGTTTTGTGTTTAAGTCATGTTTTTGGAGGCAGGAAGAGTTTAAGATTTAGATTTCACTTTTTTTTTTTGGTTTTTATGTATGTACTTATTTTTCTGCCTCAAATTTTGGATTTCGAAACATATGCAAATATTTTAGCATCTGTCAAAAGCCTTAATGCGTCTACCGTTTTTTTACATTTACATTTAAATGCATGTGGCAGAAGCCCTTATCCAGACTGACTTACTCTTTTTTTTTTTTTTTACAGCTGAGCAATTGGGGGTTAAGGGCCTTGCTCAGGGGCCCACAGTGGTGGCTTGGTGGGGCTGGGAATCGAAACCCTGTCTTTCTGGTACCAGTCCAACACCATAATTAAGAAACCTGACCTTGACCAAAATGAGCTGTCAAACTACAGGCCGATATCTAACCTTCCATTTATCTCTAAAATCCTAGAGAAGGTAGTAGCGCAGCAGCTATGTTCATATTTACAAAGAAATAACATACACGAACTTTATAAACCAGGATTCAGGCCTCACCACAGCACAGAGACAGCACTGGCCCCTTTACTGGCATCCGACCAAGGTTGTGTCTCGTTGCTTATATTACTTGACCTTAGTGCGGCCTTCGACACCATAGATCACGATATTCTTCTTCACAGATTAGAAAAATTAGTAGGAATTAAAGGAACAGCTCTTGCGTGGCTCAGGTCCTATTTAACCGATCGTTACCAGTTTGTTGATTTAAATGGTGATTATTCTGTGTGCTCCCTTGTTAAGTATGGTGTTCCACAGGGCTCGGTTTTAGGCCCACTTCTTTTCTCTCTTTACATGCTGCCTCTGGGAAACATAATTCGTAAGCATGATATCAGTTTCCACTGTTAGGCTGATGACACAGTTATACGTCTCATCAAGGCCTGATGCGAAAGGCCAGTTTAATAAAATTGAGCAATGTGTGAAGGAAGTAAGAGATTGGAAAGTAAGCTTCCTGATCACACCTTAACCCTAGACACAGTCTTTCTGTTTCACCAAGTGCAACAGTAAAAGATTCGGGTGTGATTTTAGACTCCAATCTCTCATTTGAAGCCCATGTCGACAATATTAGCAGGATAGCATTCTATCATCTTAGAAATATCGCTAAAATAAGAAATATCTTGTTGCTTACTGATGCTGAAAAATTAGTTCATGCGTTTATCACATCCAGGCTGGATTACTGTAACGCTTTACTGTCTGGATGTTCAACTAGGTGCATTAATAAACTTCAGCTAGTCCAGAACGCAGCAGCGAGAGTCCTTACTAAAACTAAAAGATACAAGCACATTACACCAGTCCTATCCGCACTGCATTGGCTCCCAGTGAGACACCGCATTGATTTTAAAATACTACTTTTAACTTATAAAGCTCTAAATGGTCTCGCACCTCAGTACTTAAGCGAACTTCTAGTGTCTTACGTTCCGCCACGCCTACTTCGATCAAAGGATGCAGGCTGCCTGTCAGTAACTACAGCAGGGGCAGAGCCTTTTCTTACAGAGCCCCAATGCTATGGAATAGCCTCCCTATGTATGTTCGGGAATCAGACACAGTCTCAGTGTTTAAGTCCAGATTAAAAACGTACTTATTTAATCAAGCAATTTGTATTTGAGTCCCCTTAGGGAAAGGAGCAGATCTGGGGGATTCATGGGTGTTGAGTATTAAGGTAATCTGGTATGTTTAGATGCTGTCTTCCCCTCTCTTATTGATCACGGTGTTGATGATGAGAGCGGCTGGTTGCTTAACATATCAGGGAGCCCTTATGTCTGTGTTTCCCTCTGGTTCTCCTTTTAGTTATGCTGACCTAGTTAGTCTTGCCGGAGTCCATCCTTGCACTCTACATTATTCATTTAATCAATCCAAACCGTGTGATTACATTGTCACTTAACTGTTTGCCTTCTTTTTGCCTTCCTTTCCCTCTCTCTCTCTCTCTCTCACTGTTGAGTTACATATGCCACAATGGAGCTGCCGGTGATCCAGACCCCACCTCCGACCCGATCCTGTGGGACCCTTCCCTGTGACCTGCCCAGCGGATGATGCATCACCAGGGAGATCTTGGACGACCCACTTCGCCATAAAGACGTTCCGGCTGCTCTCTAAGGACTAATGATTTAAATTGTTCACACACACACAATGTAACCCCATAATCCCTGCTACCTGTTTTTCACCCAAATGAGGATACCCATCCTCTCTGTTGCGTCTGGTTCCTCTCAAGGTTTCTTCTCATCTCAGGGAGTTTTTCCTTGCCACCGTCGCCCCGGCTTGCTCATCAGGGACAAACTGATTTCTGTTTCATTTTCATCTTATAATTTCTTCAATTGTAAGGCTGCTTTGTGACAATCACCATTGTAAAAAGCGTTATACCAATAAAACTGAATTGAATTGAATAACCACTGATTCACCGCTTCCCACATAAAAGTACATAAAAGTAAAACGACACACTTTGCTGATCGATGCCATTACCGAGGTTGATAACAAAAGTCATAGAAGCATATGGAATGTACGGTAATGGCACATAGCTTAGCAATGGCACATAGCTTAGCAATCTGTGATTTGTGATTGTGGGGAAGTGGTGGCTCATGGTTAAGGTGTTGGATTACCAACCCGAAGGTTGTGGGTTCGATTCCCAGCTCCACCAAGCCACCACTGTTGAGCCCCTGAGCAAGGCCCTTAACCCCCAATTGCTCAGTTGTTGTATAACAAGGGATATTGTAAGTCGCTCTGGATAAGGACGTCTGCCAAATGCTGCAAATGTAAATGTACCGAAAGAGTTTGGGTTTAAATCCCATCATCACCAAGATGCCACTGCTGCGCCCCCAAACAAGACCCTAAACCCTGTTTTTATATTTTAAAAAAATTATATACATATAATGTATAAGATTAAAGTAAGTTATCCTGGATAAAAATGTCTGCGTATAAAGTAAAGTAAAGTAAACTAAAATTTCCTCAGTCTCCCTTTTGTCTGTCTCCATCATGCTCTGCAATCCCACGTCTCATTCCTGCCCTATATCCCACTCAGTGAACTTTCTTTTCCTCTCATTATCTCTGTGTCTCTTTGACTCTCAGTCACCCTTCTCAGCCTTACTTCTCCTTGCTTGATCTCTCTCTGTGTCCCTCCTCACCATGTCCGCTCTTTACATCTTTGTCTCTCTTGTCTCTTTCTTTCTCTTCCTCACTTTTTGAGGCTCTTCCTTGCTCTGACTCTTCCTCTCACACATGCATGCAAAAGGGGAGGCAGTCAGCACACACACTGCCCAGGATCTTTAAGCCCCTTCACACACACACACACACACACAGCAGCAGCGTTGGTACAGGCAGTACCTGTAGTTTGGCAGTATCTTTGTGAAGTGCAGTGTTCTGCTCCTGCAGTGTGGTGGCCTGTTTTTGCAGAGCCAGTGTCTGAGTGTTCAGCTGTGTGTTCTGCGAGTCTAACTGCTTCAGGTGCTCTTTAAGCAGCTGCTTCTCAGTCTGTAACGATGCATTCTGAGGAACAGACAAACAAAGAGGACATTAACAAGCAAGAAGGGGTGCCGCTTATGCAAGACACCAAAAAAACTAGATAATCTTAACATACATTCTTTTCTATGTCAATTAGATGATCCTTGAGTTTAAGCAGCTCGGCTGTGATTTCTCTATGCTCTGCCTGGCATTTCTCTTGGCTGGTCCCAGACCTGCCCTGCTCCAAAGCCTTCTGGGAAATTTCAGAGTGGGCAGCCTCCTCCTCCTGCCTCTGTCTCAAGGCCTCCAGGGTCTTCTTCACCTGGAGTGGATGAGCAAACATGTAACATGAGAGGTTTGGAAAAAAAGAATGTCAATGAGTAAGGCTGTGTTCCAAATGACTCACTACACAAATATATATATATATATATATATATATATTTATATTTATATTTGTACTATGTATGCACTAGTATATATAATTAGGATGGGTGGCAGGGGCGGTTCCTTTTTAGTGTCAGATTTGTATTTTTAGCCCCTGTAAAACTACCATCAAACTACCAAAAATTATTAAAAGTATAATTTAACTTTTTAAAATGAAAACATCTAAGAAACGCAATACATGTCGAAATTTTTTCTTTTTGCTAAAGAAAAGAAGCGTAGCGGCTTTTCTCCTGCTTTTAGGCAGGAGATGAGGAGGAAAGGGGAAATCACTTTAATAAAATGTCTTGTATAAAAAAAAGAAGTTTTATAACATTTAAAAAAATTGTTTATCCTGCATTAATGCATTCAATGTGTACAGAGCATTTTAAATTTGCCATCTTAAATTAGCTGTCCATATACAGAACCCAGCACAGGGCAAGGTAAAAAGCTGTGAGAAAAACTGATTCTTTATAATGATTATCACCCTTTACAAACTAAAGCAATCGAAAGCAATGGTGAAATCCACGTTTCTTGAATTTATCTAGCTAACAGTATTACTGGTTGATTAGAACAATAAGATAGTGACTAACAGTAGTGAGGGCTGCACCCTTTTAATGATGAAATCGTCGAACTGCCCCTGAAGTGCGGTAGAGAAATAACAGTTTTATTAAGCAGCACTTGTTTATTCCTTTACTATTAAAGTTTTCTTTACTTTTGATATTTCATGTTGAGCAGCACTGTAATTTGTTGTTGAATCTATAAATTGATACTTTAATCCTTGGGAAAACCTGTTTTTCCGTTCATGCTAACTGAAATTAACTGCAAATAATGTAACGCCATTACATTAGAATATTAAAAAATATTTTAAAAGGAATTACATGACAGTGGAATAAAGCAGGTAAATAAGTGAATCCTCCAGGTACCTGATGTGCACTGCTGCAACCAGATGCAGAACTGCATAATAGATTTTAATGCATTAAAAAATTAGCAGTTTGGAACCTGTGTTGCACGAGTGTGTATTGCGGCCTCTTACTGATGTGAGCTCGGAGCGGAGCTGCTGGTTTAGGCTGCTGCTCTCCTCTAGCCGTGACTCCAGGCTCTGAATCTTTTCCTCCCTCAGCTTTAGAGAATTCTTCAATGCTGACTCAATCTTTGTTTCCAGGATCCTGTACTTACTAAAGGATCAGTAAAGGAGGTTCATTGAGATAACCAAGAAATTCAGTGTGTTACCGTTTATAGGCAGACTAAAAAAACAATTAAACATGTCGTCTCTTACTAATATTAATTTCTAAAATAAATAACCAACACAGTGCTACTACTGATAGAACCCTAAGAGTAATCGCATGCAAGAGTAATCCAACAGCACGTGTAGGAAATATACACACAGAGGCACACACACATTACGAAAAGCTTATGGAATGTGAACGCTGGTAGTAAATATCAGTAGCAGATAAAATTTCAGTAAGTACTAAGAAACTGTGCAGAAACGTCACTGCCCAGACTTTTTAATCAGCTCAGATCCCACATTCCAAAAGGCAACCAAAGAAACCACACACTAAACGACCGCGAGATAATCAAGACAGTCTGAGACAGAGATAGACACACAGAGAGAAGGACAAAAAGTGAGATAAAAAAAGAAGGCATAGCCACAGACAGACGATAGAATAAACAGAGAGACAGACAGGCAGTGGGAGATAAAGAGTGAAATCAGAGAGATAGATAGAAGATAGATAGATAGATAGATAATCAGATAGATAGATAGATAGATAGATAGATAGATAGATAGATAGATAGATAGATAGATAGATAGATAGATAGATAGATAGATAGATAGATAGATAGATAGATAGATAGATAGATAGATAGATAGATAGATAGATAGATAGATAGATAGATAGATAGATAGATAGGGAAATAAAGCGCCATAAAATAAAACAGACACACAGAAATACAGAGAGAATATGAGTGAGCGAACGAGAATGAGAGCGAGGGAACATTAATGAGAGAGAGAGAGAGAGAGAGCGAGCAAGAGAATGAGAGAAAAAGAGCGAGAGAATGAGAAAGATAGAGCGAGAGAAGAGAGAATGAGAAAAAACGAGAGAGAGAGAATGAGAAAGATAGAGCGAGAGAATGAGAAAGATAGAGCGAGATGAGAGAGAGAGAGAGCGCGAGAGAGAATGAGCAAGGGAATGAAAGAGAGAGCGCGAGAGAAAAAAAGAGCGAGGGAATGAAAGAGAGAGAGTAAGAGAATGACAGAGAGAGAGAGAGAGAGAGAGAGAGAGAGAGAGAGAGAGAACACCAGTGTGGCTTGCAGTGTCCAGTATTAGTCAACTGGATTTATGTTAAAACTGGTAGATCCACTCTGGATACAGTCATGAGCTGAACTCCAGCTATCGGGACAGAGCAGACATGCATTAAAGTAAATTGTGCAGCTAAAGAAAAGAGGAGTTAAAAGTAAACGTGACCTCTAAAAGAGAGAAACACAGAAAGAAGACATGCTCCTGCTTTAGCTAAGATCGTGCGTGGTTAGTCTCACATTAATACTGCAACTCACCCACTCCAGCTGGTAGAAGCATTGATAAAAAAAATATATAAATAAAAACCTGGCATGATGCAGCTGCTTCACATAAACTACTGGGAAACTTAAATTACTCCTAAATTTAGTTAAATAGGATACTGGCATAAAAATGATAGTGATGTAAACATCTGACAAGCAAGTTGTTCTTGTTGTACAGAAAATCTGAAACAGAACTGGAGATCAATACTTTTGCATTTACATTTCTGAGGTTTAGTAGAAGCCCTAATTCAGAGCGACATACAGTTATCTCATCTTCTGTCCAACAGTGATGACATGGTGCTTGATGCACAACTACATTAGAAATCATGGAATTAGGCAGGAAAAGCAGCGACCCTAATGTCATGCTAACACAGTCATCGAGGGCAAATCTTTTCCATATGCTGTAGTTGCCACCCAAGTTTATCTGACATGAATAACAGACATTATGTTTTAGATTCTGGTCAATGTTTAATTAAAATCTGCCCAGGTTTTTGCAATTGCAAATATTTAGACAAACCCAATCAAACCGTCTGCATCCTGTGCATCAGTGCAATTTTACTCAAACACAGTTTTAGTTTTGGGGTTTTTGTTGCAAATTTTACCAAACATGATATTACATTATTACATCACCAAACACATTTTCCTATTTTTAAGCTGCAGACGTCTGCGACATTGATGTCTCATATTAAGGAATGAAAATTCGCTTATTCGCAAAGCGAATCCCGGATGTTCTTCATAAAACTGGTGGTAAACTGTTTTATACAGTGTGCAATGCTGTGGTGCAATTATCCACTTAATGTCAAATTCCCCAAAAACAGTAGGACATTCAATGCCATTTTTTCTTTTAGAAATGCTGCCGTAAAATTGGAAATTTTAACCAGCAAAAATTACAAAAACGGCACACAAAATCCTGGTGGGGACGGATAAAAGATCCAACTATTTGTGCCACACTCGGGTCTCAAACAGTGCAAGTTTGTATATGTGAACATGGGTATATGCGCAAATTCCTCAATAAGGTACTGTAGTTGTGTGCAAACACTCACTTGTCCTCGCAGCTGTGCTCCTCCTGCAGCAGTTTCTCTCGATTCAAGCCGATCTTATCAAGCTCATGACTCAGCTTCTCCAGCTCATTGCACTGCTGCTGCACTCTTAGCTTCTCATTCACCAGCTCCTACAGCAGTCACACAGCACTGGGTTAACATCGTAGACTGAACGATTATTCCGTTTTTCCGATATTTCACCTGATATTTGCCCCTCATTATAGGATATCTGTTTTATAATACTGGATCCACAATTTATCATGCCCTCTTGTGAGTGTTTTAAGAATTGCAGGCATGTTAGTCTTTATGGCACTATATTATGAGGAAAGACGATGCCAAACTACATTTCAACAGAGTTATGCTCAACTGGGAGAACTTAGACCCACTAAAGTTCAGATTTTTTTTTTAATTCAGATGGTAAGAACAAGAATTTGTTAGAAGTCTTTATGTTTTTTACAGGACTCGCAAAATCGCTTGCCTAATGTTCTGGGGCTATTAGTATTACAATAAGGCTACCAAAATGTTTCCTGGCCCTACCAATATATTTTAGTACCATTGCCAGTGGAGAGAATTGTGACAACCGCTGACATTCGGAATAAGATCCAGATTTACAATACATTATATAGCCAAATATTTGTTTTATTAATTGTAATTTTATACAATTGTCATTTGTCTTTTGAAAAGGTTTTGATTTCGGCTACTAAAAACTAGAGGGACTGCCCCCTTTGGAGCTACTAGATATTTTTTAAATTTAGCCTAGTTTAGTTATTTAAGTTTTCAATAAAATTTTACCGATGGTACAGTTTATTGGTTTAAATAGATTTACAAATAAGAGTTGGAAGAAAGGGCTAAAATTACAGTAGCGCAGGATTGTTATAGATAAAAATGCTTGTTAATTCAGTACTGCTAAAAAGATGAGAAATAAATATTTATCGGTTCAGGGAAAACGGTTATCAGTCATATAAATGTATAAATAATCGGCGTCTGTATTTGTTCTAAATAAACTCAAAATTTTTGGTTAACATGCTTTACTCCATACAGTACCTCTCTGAGTGTTACCAGGGTCTTCTTGTCAATGGAGACCTGTTTCTGCAGTTCCTTGTTGTCTTTCTCCAATTCCTTGACCCTAGTGGCAACCTCCTGGAGACGTGCGACCTCCCTGTTCATGGCTGTTGCCTCTTTCTCCATGCTGCTTAGCTTAAGCGAGTTCTCCTCAAGCGCAGATTCCTTCACGTCTACTTGCTGCCTCAGCCGACGTGCCTCCCTTTCCAGTTGTTTCCTTTCCTTCTCAGCCTGGCCCAGCTCCTGTTCCACTCTCCGCCGCTCCTTCTCCGCCTCCTCAGCACGTCTCGCCACTTTCCTCAGCTCCTCCAGTTCATGACGCAGTTCCTCGCTTTGGGCCTCTGCCTCGTGCAGTTCGTTCTTGAGGTCCTGGATTTTGTTGCTGCCGGTTTCTAGGCTCTGTTGGAGCTTCTGGTTTTCGTTGTCGAGGCTGTTGCACTTGATCTCCAATCTTTCGGTGCGCTTGGCTTGGGAACGAAGATCAACCACAGTGCTCTGAAGCGCAGCGTTCTCACTTTGCAGCTTTCGGTGCTCCTTCTCCAGCAGAGTGAGACGCATGTTGTCGCTCTGTAACTCCTCAGTGTCCTTCCTCAACCCCCAGTTCTCTTGCTCCAATAGATTATTCCTGCACTGCACGACTTTAAGCTGCTCTTCGCCCACTTTGAGAGAGTTCAGTTCTTCCTGGAGTTGCTTCTGAGAACACTCCAAGCTTTTTACAGTCTTCTGCAGCTCCGTGGCACATTCACGCTCGTCCTGCAACTGTTTAATGTTCTTCTGCTTCTCGTTCTCAAGTTGTACCAGCCGGCTTTCTGTGTCTGAAACCTTCTGATGGAGGATGCGGTTCTCTGTTTCCACCGCCCGTACGCGTTCCTCAGTGCCCTCCTGGGCACGTTTTCGAAGTGAGTTTACAGTCTGGCTCAGGTGCTCCTTCTCTCGCTCCAGCTCTGAGATCTGACACATATGCATTATTCGGTATTAGTAGCTGCAGAACTAAAGCTGAAGTTAATTCTGTCACCTAATTTCAAATAACTGTCAATAGTTTGTACCTGTTTTTTCTTGTCTGCACTCTTTTCAAGATTTTTCTCCAGTATCTGCTTTTCCTTTATAAGATCTTCCCTGACATTCTCCATGTCCTTTATGGTCTGCTTCTCCTGGTCCAGTTGAGTCTGCAGTCTCTCAAGCTAAGAACAGTCCATGCATTTTTAAGATAATAACAAAAAACCTCTACAGAATAAGGCACAAGTAAGAGTCAGGGTAGATGATGTGTACCTTCTCACTGAGGCCCTGGTTCTCCCTCTTTAGCTCCATTGTGTGGAGTTTACCCTCTTCAAGGCTGAGTGTGGCCTCACGCAAGTTTTGGATAGTGCTTTGTAGACTTTGGTTCTCCTTCTCCAGCTTCAGAAGTCGACTGGATGCTGACTCATTCATCTCGACTACAAAGGACTTGCGTACTGTGCATGGAAAGAGGGACCAACAAGATATCAAGCACTGAGAAATCCCAAAACCGTGCAGAACACAAGAGCTTATTAAATGCATTGATGAGAGTGAAAATCATGAAAGTCATGTGTTTTCTTCCATTAGCACACATATGGATAATTAAATGAAGGGGTTACAGTGTTGTACAACTGATAACTGGAATATTGTTTTTTTTTTTTTGTTTTTTTTAAGAAGTTGCCACTGCTGGGCCCCTGAAACCTGGACAGCATATGGTGTTGAAAGACAAATTTCTGTATCTCAAACTGACCGTCATTGACTTCGTTGTTCTTAGCCAGCTGCTCCAGCTCCCAGCCCAAGTGAGCGGACTCATTCATGCTCTGCTTCTGTGAAATCTCCAGCATCATGTTCTCCTCCAGAAGCTCCTCAAGACGCTTCTTATCACTGTCCCGATCCTTAAAGAAACCATCACCACCCAGACACATTAGCACTATTAGTCTTTTTATCTTTATCTGTTGATAAATCTTAATCTTAATTTACGAGCTTACAATCTCCATATCGTGCAGTTTGGAGCGCAGATGCAGGTTCTCCTTCTCCAGCTCGTGTAGTTTATCACAGCGCCCCCTAGCTGTACCCAGTTGCTCCTCCAGCATGGCCTTTGTCTCTAGCAGAGTCATATTGTCCTCTCTCAGCTCCTATAGAAAGTTTAGAAATGATGACAAAATAGTATGTTAAAAAATAAAATAGCCAGTGAATGACAAGAAATACAGACACATAGAATAATGTCTGAATTAACTGGCAAAAGAGTGTCAAAGGCACAATAAAGTTACCTCTATGCGGGCCTTGTAGAAGTGGACGTCATGAAGTTTCTCTTTAAAGCGCACAAGTTCTGTTTCAAGTCGATCCACTTTGCCGGCACGTTCCCTTAGAGCATCCAGCTCATCACGATAAACACGTACCGACCGTGCCTCGGCCAAAAGCTGCAGGTTCTGCATGTGAAACAGCTCAGAGTCGGCAACCAAACGGTCTCACTACAGAACTACGCACTCTTTAGAGACCAGAGGCTAAGCTAATGGTTTTGATCCCTTGCATGGAAGTTTTTTAAACTTTAAAACGATAAGATTTCGCAAGATCTAAAAACACGTCCAAAACATCTATAACTTTCACACAACCTACAGAACAGTGAAATGCGGCACAGAATAAGGCGTAAAATTAATACTAAGGCGTTTGGAAGAGCTGAAACACTGACCTCCTGTTTCAGCTTTTGCATCTCTGCGTCCAAACGTTCCAGTTCATTTTTAGCATCAATCAGCTGCTCCGTCTTTTCTTCTCTGTGCAGAAGATCAGGACCACGATTGATTTTCAAATATTCAAGTACTTTTTCACTCGACCAAACATACATTATACACTCAAACATTCATACATCAGCTATAAAATATTCATATATTATCTATCATACATTTTTTTTCTATTACATTGAACTTTATTTATTAAACATACATACAATTAAACACTGTTTACCTAGTAAAGAAAGGAATTTTACCACAAACGCTAGAGTGTATATTGGAGTATGAGATTTTGCATATGAGTATTTTGTATGCCTCTACTACTGTATCCCATATACTATTAATGTTTTCAGACAGTCTGTATGTAAACTCCCTAAGATTTCCCAAGTGTTGGAATAGTCATGGCCTGTGTATATAAAATAATGCAACCAACAGATTGACTTATCGGATTTGTTTTTCTAATCATTTTCATTTTTAATTTCAGTTTTAATTTAAGCATATTAAAAATGAGCAGAAATGACTCGGCAGGTGATGGAGGTATTCCAGCTGACGCCTAAAGTGTCATGTTTTACTCGTTTTTCCAGATGTGTACAAGGCAATAGTGAGAAAATTGTTAGAAAATGTCAGTTATGGCAGTTGCACTTAGTAATAGCAAACGGTTCCAGTTGTTACTTAATTTAACGATGGAATTTTTTTTTCAAATTCTTTAATAGTATGTTAAAGTGGCACACAAGAGGAATGGCATACGTACAGTTCTTGGCGGGAACGGCGCAGTTTGGCCTTGGTGTCTGCAAGCTCCACTGATAGATGCTGCCGTTCTTCTTTGGTGAGTATAGGGGGCTGCGAAAAGTCACTGGAGCAATTTACAGCGCTGGAGAGTTGATGCAACTGCAAGTAATCTCGTTCTTGAGTCAGCTCCAAAATAAGCTACCAAAAGAACCGGAAGAAAACCAAAACACCCACACTTTGTTTTTAGGCAGACATTCCTGTTAATGATTGAAATGAACTCCGTAACATTTTCCTAGATAAGGCCAATAATCACACAGTGCTTAGTTTAGACAGAGTTACCTCTGAGTTTTCGTCCCGTTCGTCGATGAGCTTGCGAAGGTGAAAAGCCATGGTACGAGACAGTGGGTCCAGGTCCTCGGGCGACAGCTCCCCAACCTCCAGCCACTGCATGTCCAAAACATTCTCCTGGTTGTGGGTGACCTACATGGACAGACTAATTATTCTCTCACAGACACATGTGATTTAAGTTGTTCGTAATAAATTTAACGTTTATATGAAAGGACTGATCATTTTCACTGACCTCCTGGATATTAGAGACGATGGCTGCCTGGGTTTCGATGTCTAGCAGCTTAATCTTCTCAATGATTTCCTCTTTACGCTCACACTTCATAAGGGGAGAGAGAAAGAAAAGCTAAACGTTAGCTAAACGCTAAAAGTTATGCGAATTATTTTTTATTAACTAATAAATGCATTAAATCACCAAACATCTCCAGCAGGGACTTAATAACTGCAATGATTATGAGCAAAAAGGACATTTTTTATTTTTGGTCATGTTACGAGAATGAAGCATGTGAGCAGAATAAAGCACAGAACAGCCCACACACATGGCTATTGTGTTAAACAGCAAGCAAAGCACACGATAAAAATCAATTCAGCTCTGGAGTGATACACGGCACACGTGCATGCTGTTTACCCTCTCTCCTGCAAACAGGAAAAACCTGTGGAATCAGAACGGGAGCCAGAGAGGAGGAGTAGGGGGGAACAAAAGTGTTTGTGTTTGGAAGGAGATATAAAAAGACAGAACAATAGTAATCAGGAAGTTGTAGGAAGACACTGCATGCGTGTGAAAAGAAGAGGGTTTTTTTTTTTTTTTTTTTACCAATATCAGCTAAGAATTCAACTAGGTTTCTAAAACACTTTAACAACAACTCGTTTTCTTGAAAGTGAAAAGAAAAGGCATGTTAAGACAGGGCAATTTTTGCTGCTACTCGCTGTGGGCGTGAACGCTACCAGAAAAGGGCTTGGCTTACCTGAACAGCACAACCCAGGAGCAGCAGCAGAAGCCTCTTCATCTCCTCCATGCTCTTACCTATGAAATAAAATATAATGCAAATGAAAGTATTCTAACTTAAAATAAAATTAACACTAGCTACACACCAAAATCCTAAACACTAGACAGCTGGAGTAAGACCAAAGACAGCCATTTTAATTTGTATTGTATTTTTAAAAGCATCTTTTCTCCTGCAGATATACTGTACAGTGTGTCATAACTAGAGCACAGTGGTTAAGGTGTTGGACTGCTAATTGGAAGATCATTCGATTCCCAGCACCACCAATTTGCCACTGCTGGGCCCCTGGGCCCCTGAGCGTAGGCCAATCTTAACAAGCGTGCTTTAGCGTGGTGCGTCTCAGACAGTTCCATTCACTTCTGCATCATGTGAAACGGATGTTTATTCCAGCAAAAATGCGTTTATTTTACTGCGTGCTTAGTACCAGCAGCATGTGCAGCTTTGTGTCGGCAATATTTAACTCAATTCTGTCAAGTCTGTCGTTATGTGCGCTTCTGGCCATCTCAGTCTGTCTGTCGGTCTGTCTGTGTGCGTGATCTGCAGCGTGGTCTGATTCCTCATCTATCCCAGTCTGTGCGTGCGTGCGTCCGTCTGTGTGCGTCCATCTATTGTCTGCGTCGGTGCGTCCATCTCATCTCTCAGTCTGTTGTGCTCTGCGTGCGTGTCAGTCCACCCTCTGTGCGTCTGTCAGTTCTGTCTGTCTGCGTGCGTGCGTGCGTCCACCCCAGTCTGTCTGTTCTGTCTGTCTGTCGTGCGTCCACCCCAGTGTCGTTCTCGTCAGTCTGTCTGTCTGCGTGCGCGTCCTGTCTGTCTGCACCCCATCTCATTATGTCTGTCTGCGTCGTCTGTCTGTATGCGTCACCCCCATCTCATCTGTTGTCTGTCTGTGCGTGCGTCCACCTTCTGTATCTGCTGTCTGCGTGCGTGAGTCCATCTATTCTGTCTGTCGTGGTGCGTGCGTCCATCTCAGTCTGTCTGTCTGCGTGCGTCCCATCTGTCCATCTGCATCTGTCTGTCTGCGTCTGTCTCTGTCTGCGTGCGTGCGTCCGGCGTCATCCAGTCGTCCATCCAATCTGTCTCATCGTGCGTCAGGCCAGTCTGTCTGTCTGTCTGCGTGCATCAGTCCGCTCGCTCTGTCTGTTTCAGTCCTCCAGTTTGTCTGTTTCCGTCCCTCTCAGTCTGGTCTGTTTCCGTCCCTCTCAGTTCTGTCTGTTTCCGTCCCTCTCGTCAGTGTTTCCGTTCCCTCTCAGTCTGTTCTGTTTCCGTCCCTCTCAGTCTGTCTGTTTCCGTCCCTCTCAGTCTGTCTGTCCGGTTTCGTCCATCTCAGTCTGTCTGTCTGCGTGCATGCGTCCGTCCATCTCAGTCTGTCTGTCTGCGTGCATGCGTCCGTCTATTTCAGTGCTAAGTGAGCAACGTGCTTCCGTGTGGGAGGAGACAAGCGCTGACATATGCGTTTTGAACAGACAGATCCATTAGGACATGTCCTGTTTCGTCTGAAATGCGTCCCAAACAAGCTCCTGAAGTGGTCTGAGCGATCAGATTCATATCCATTTCAGTTTTGGGAAGCATTTACACCTGGTCTGTGTATGACCGGATAGATATCCTATCAAAAACACATCAAGTGAGCAAGTGTAAACAGAACCCCTGTGAACAGAGCAGGATTTTGTAGGCATCATTAAGGCTGTCATCAGCTGATAAACTCAGTGGACTTTCCCTGCTGCTGTCAGGACTGTGTGTCCTGCTGGAGCAACCGGCCTGTCAGCAATCAGCACTCAGACCAGGTCACAATGGCTTGTTTCCTCTAATCTTTTCCTCTTCCTCTAAACATTACAGGCCCAAAACATGAGTGTTACAACACCAGTTTAAGGATGAGAGTGAAGATATTCCACGAAAGATGTTCCATGTCTGTGTCAATACAATACAATGCTAAAAAAACAATAATAATGACTAAATGATCTTTGGTTTATTATTCTTGCGTTTGTACTGCATGCTTTCTGCCCTTTAATCGATCTCACATATCTTAAAACATGCTGTTTGAACAATTTACTACCTGACAGTGGGTCCTTGGCGATGGCCAGAATATTAGGTAACGACATCAGAATGAGCTGCTGGAGATTTTCCTGTATGAAAAAGACAGACAGGTGCATACACTTAATTCCGAATCATAATGCTTAACATAAATGAATAGCAATATGCACAACCACAAACAGCTGAAGGTGACAAGAAAAAGCTAATCTGGTGGTTCAGTTTCATTAGCCTCTATTCAGGGGGTCAATTCAGGGCAGTGAGACAGCAGACACCCCAGTAACAAAAGCTCCAAATGGCAGCACAGATGGCTGAACCAGGCTGAAAACACAGACCAGGGTCATAAACCAGGATGAACCGTTAGGTGGGAATGGAAAAGTCAGCTTCACAGACTAACAGGAAAACGTGTCGGGAATGGTAGCCATTAACATGCCATGTGGGGTGTTTTTTTGAGGAAGGGAATTCAGTGGAACTAACAGTTTAGCCCTGGGGTGACGGAGACAGGATAGGCAGGGTGGGATTCCTATACAACCAAACCTGGAATAATATGATCCTTTACATGAACCTATTGATGCGTCCAAAAATCACATACTACTTAAGTAGGTAGTACATTTAAGTTAAAACTCGACGATAAAAAAAAAATAGGTTCTATGTAGTACAACCATGGGTGGAATAAATTTTTTTAAATCAGGTCTAATGCATCCACCTTGTTAATATTGTTACAAAACATACGTCACAGCGTTGGGAAAATTTCAAGTTGAATGATGTTTAACTTGGATGATTACAAGTGCATTTAAACCACGAGGAACAATGTTACTTTCCTTAAGTATGTAAAGCTAATTTAATCACTTGAAAACACCCAATTCCACCATTTCCTATTAGTCATAGTGAAATGTCCATCATATGAGTCCAGGCAGGAACTTATAAAGCTGTTTTTTTTTCCCATATTGAGTATTCGAACGTACTACTTAGCTATATAGTATGAAAGAAAGCTATTTCGGATGTAAAATTAAACAAAAAAATATACACATTTTAGATCCCGTCAAAACTTTTATGCGTAGCATGTTAGCGTGTTGGTGTACTAAAAGCTCGCAACTTTGCTTACATAAATGAAAATAGCCAGCACTACCAAGCCAGACACTAGATATAAAATATTTTCTATTTTGTCTTCAACATACGATCAACTATACGATCGAGTACACAGCCCAAACTATATGTTCTAGCGTGAAGTAATGTTATGTTATTTGAGATGCAGCTTCATGTTCCTCATGTAAGCGAGAGTGCGTTTGCAGGTGTGTGTGAGAGAGTGCGTTTGCAGGTGTGTGTGTGTGTGTGTGTGTGTGCATATTTACACCATGTGATCCCACCTGGAGGACAATAGCCTCTGTAGCAACTGAACTTAACACTCAGGGTACACAATAGACATGACCAGACCGGCTCAGATGACCTAACCCCTTCATTTTAACCTACAGACATGGATCGATTTTTTTTTTTTTATCATTATTTACAACACAAGGGTGTGGTGGATCAACCGCTAGCACGCTAAACTGAAATGTACATGCTGAATTGTCTAGCTTAATGATATTATTCCCACATAATCAACATACAATGAAGTATAAAATGTAACTGAGGGTTACAACTATATATTTACAATTTCACTAAGCTCTCCTCAGGCCATGTGACCCCTCAGAGCATTTCATTTACACTGCAGGTGCATCTAAGCCTACACAGGTACCTGGGTGTGGTGTGTGTGTGTGTGTGTGTGTGTGTGTGTGTGTGTGTGTGTGTGTGTGTCACACATTACACCAAGTCTGTGCCTCTAAACCAGCAGGGAGGAAAAAACCTAACTAGCTCTAAGATAACAGTCTAAAGGCGGTCTAAAGGCTAACCACATCAAATAGCTGTGTTTTGGATTAGAAACAGGATCCCAACAGTTTAACTGCTTAATAATGAGGTCATAAAAGGTTAGTAAACCTTTTGATCATTTAAAAACAATAGAAATCAAAAAATGGTGCAAAGCTTCTGACCAGAATGAACGCTAATATTATGAGCAGCTGGAATTAGGCAGGACCAACATGGTGTGTAGCTGTGGTCAAAGCAGGGTTGTTACAGTGTCATGGTTTCACAGTTGGGCTCCGGTGTAGGATTACCTCAGTGATGACGCTTTCCAAATACCAATCAACCCTTTTATTGTCTTCACATCAACCATTTATCTTTTGTCCTTCTAATTTAACTGTTTATATAAAGCATTTTAATTTTAAACAGTTACATAAAAACTAAACCCTAATTAAAATATATATTATTTTTTTTAAACAGGTCAAATAAGACCAGAAAGGTTATGTGATCATTTTTGTTATCTATTCCCATGTCCTCTTTCTGTCTTCCTTTCATCCAGGCTGGCCAAGTGTCTTACTGCAATGGTTTTATTCTTTTATTCGCTTGTTTTTTTTTTAAATACAAAACTCCATCATTGTAGATTTTGACAGCTCAACGAATGTGTCACAACGTCATCACGCCGGATCTGCAGCGACATTTCATCTCTCCTAGATCATCGGTATATTTTGATTTGAATAAATAAGTCTGCAAAAAAAATGCAACTCACTCACTGTCGAAATCTTCAGACCTTTACGAATAGTGTATTACTTACAGCGCACGTGTTTCTCAGAGTGCAAACAAGGAACAGCGCATACGCATATAAAACGTAAACACGTGACAGAAGTTGCTATTTTTGTTTTCGTTGCAACATTGAAGTTGAATTGCTGATGCCACATAACCTACTTTGTCAATTATCTTGGTACTTTCCGGGGGCCTTGAAAATGGTAATTACCTTGCTGTCTATTGGAGGGCCCTCAGATTTCATCGAAAAATATCTTGCATTGTGTTCCTGACGATTTAAGAAGGTCTTATGCCTTTGGAACAATGCCAGGGTAAATAAATAACGTTCGAATTTTTCTTTTTGGGTGAACTATCCCTTTAATGCTGTAAAACTTATTTCTATACATGAAGATTTTTACAAATCTCTCTTATTCCACAAATCTTTTATTCCAAACACCACTAGGATTTAGTTTAGTATTAAACATAGAAAAATAATCTAATCTATGATACACGCACACAATCGCACAGACTCGATTATAGAGACAAATGGACAGCCAAAAAAAACAGACAGAGCCAGACAGACAACCCAGCATATCAGATCACAGAAAACATCACGTATTAATAGTGATTTACAAGTTTAAGCAAAATCATTTCTTAATACAGACTCTCTGTAGTGTATGGATGGATCATTCTAGCCCCTGATATCATTGTGAATCTGTGGCTTCCAATTCTACCCCCAGCTAACAGCTTAATCTGGTCCCAAGATGAACGAGTCCCTCAGGAGGGCTTTGTGTACTGGGGGCTAATGGAAACACCACTCTCTCTGATTACATTAAAGTTTCTGAGCCAAGACCCAGCCGGTGCTCCACCACTGTGCCCATATATGAACTCCACCCCCCACCCCCCACCCCCCACAACACACACACACCAGGCGGTTCACAGTCGACTATTTATAGGAACCATAAGCATTTACGTAAGACAGTATTTTAACACAGACACCTGTTCTGTCTGTCATAGTGGTGTCTCCTGCACCAGGTTTGTGTTTTCTTTATCATTCGAGCTGACTACTGATTTTAATTGCTTATTAATTGCTTAAAAAAAAAAAAAAAAGATTTTTACTGCAATATCTTCACTTCTACTATGTAGAATGGCAAAATCCTCACCCAACCAAGCCTATACCATACCATACCCTAGCTGTAATCTAATTTTGGAAGCTTAGAACATTATTGTCATAACCAATCATTTCAAAAGATTTTATCATAGCTTTTAATTGATAAATTTAAAGATAGAGGCCATTGCAGGCACTTTGGCATCACCAAATTATTTGCAATGGGTGTGTGACAAACACACTGTTTCCTAGACTCCAGTTTTTATGATAATTTATTTAAAGTTCACTGGATATTAGGCTGAATTTTACAAAATCACTTTGATCCAAAACTCATACAGCTTTTTCTGAAACTCCTGTGTCATTTTGCCTTCTGAATCTGTTTAAGCGCGAGTAATTAGCTAAAAGCATGTGTTTAACCGTAAAAAGAGAGAGAACGTTCAGAGTTTCTTAAACAATAAGGAAACACTAAGCATGTGCATCCCAAGCATTGGTGCCACATAAAATACTAACGATGGAGACCAAATATTAGCAATATTTTGTGAAAATTAGCAATTAACTTTCTATTTGGGGACTTATTTAAGCACTGGAAAGAAATGTACCTAAACCAAATAGCGAAGTTAAACACTGTGCAGGGTATAATTTATTTGAATCCCCCTGAAATTCTTTATATGTGAACATTGTGCAATATAGCTGCAAATCTACAGGCAAAGTTTTCTAGCTAAATTAACATTTTGCTCGTTGGACCAAAAGAATTTTTTCCGTTATAGACGGCGAAGGATTTCGAGAAAATAGTCACCCCTGTTATAAGTTTTAAGCCATAATAGCAAAGACCTGGTGCTTTAACCACACATTCCTGCTAGATGAGAGCATAAATTGGAATCTGATATTTAAACCCACAAAGAGATTGTGTTCTAGATGGTGTCAACTTTCAGCTACTTTCAGCAACTTTACAACCACATTTTAAAAGAATGATACAGCTCACGTGATCCATCTTTCAGAACGATCATCTTTCTATAATGTTACATTTTGTGTAAATTAAATATCAGCAGAGAGACAGATGGCAGACTCATAACAGTGGTCGAGTGCCATTACGCTGCATTTCAGGCCTCTGTGCACACAGACACACCTTAATTATTAACAAGCAAATAAATGTGATAGCAGTGGAAACGAAACACAAGATGTCTACAGGGCTGCGTCATTATTAACAGCACCAGTAAGAAGGAAAAGTAAGGGATGGAAAAACGAGTGTATTGACATAACATGTATGCTGTTGTGTTTGGCTGAGCCTTTATACCTGTGTGGCAGAATACTTTGACCTTTTACACTCTTCACACAGCATTTTCCACATTTTTTTACTAGTATTTTCAGGAAATCTCTGCCAATAGACGTAGACACGTTCACAAACCGCATATCTTCAACCAGTGCTCACACACTAAAACTACACTATTGGAAAAATGAAGTGCTGAGAGGATTATTTTGGCTTGTGGTGCCACTATACAATTTCATCACACTCATGAAAACTTTCATCAATCACCAACCACTTTAGCACTAGTTTTCCTGCCAACTGCTTTAGCACAGTGATGTTCTAATCGCCTATCTGACACGTATGTGAGCAAAAGTCTTAAGAATTAACCTCCATTTAAACTGATCAGGTTTTATTATATCCCAGACACGGTCAATAGTAGCTTTCAGTCAAGCTGGGACCAGTGATCAATGTGGCAAAAAAAAAAGCATGTTGTCTGTTTCAAGACAAAAAAGCAGTTGTCTTATACAGAGGACATTGATGTGTATTTGGACAATAGCTCTGAGTTACTGGGCTTTGAGTCCACTGAACATTTGACTATATCCACTTTGCAATTCAAATAGGACACTCATTCATTCAACTGCACTATTTAACGAACTAATGCAGCTCCAGAGCTTCCAAAAATCAATTATTCATGCCTGGAGGTCATCTGGGAAGGTATCTGATAGTTTTCTAAGCAAGAATTAAGACTAAAAGCTTGTTTATAGTTTTTTTTACATTTCTATTTAGATTCATGAGATTACTCTAGGTCTATAGCTGGATAAATTACAATCCTGTAAACTTTGTGTGCAGAAATGATCAAATAGTAGACAAATAAAAGTCTGTCAGTCTTTGCACACTGAAATCTTTGTACACATTTTTTTTTATATTCAGTATCCTGAAATATTTGGCAGAGACACTTGGGTCACATACTAAAACAGAAGACCACCGAATTTCCATGAACCAATTGATCCTGAACAGAGACTGGCCAAATGTCTAAGGTATGGACACGGGGACACACATGCAACAGGATCGGTAACATGCTTGCCGGGCATTAAAACCAGCATACATTACAATTGGCTACAGCAGTGGTTTTTGGCTTGTAGGGTTCCTTTGAAATGTCAAAACGTCAAAAATTCTCAACAACTATTTCTGCTGTCGAATAGTTGGTTGATCTTATATGACCGTATGTAAAGGCCTGAAATATCACAGTTTAACCAGTGTAGCACAGTTGTGCAAGACTGTAATTCAGTGCTTGTCTAGGCCATCATAGAAGACGACACTTATGAGAAGATGTTAAAGTGTAAACAAAGCTGAACTAGTACAGCAAAATGTGGGAAAATTTTACAAAAAAAAACTACAAAGAAAATATCAAGGTTAAGTTCTTTATCATTCTTTGCAGGGAGATGGATACTGATGACCTAAGCAAAAAGTAAAAGTAAAAATTGTAGAAAATGACTTTGTATGGGAGGTGATGATGGTGCCTGCCACAGAGTTACATTATATGGCCAAAAATATGGGCTCACCTGGCCATTACGATCTATATGTGCTGTTTGAATAAACTCCACACTTTACTGGAAAGGACTGACACTAGATTGTAAAGCATGGCTGTAAGGATTTTTTTTATGTATTTAGACAATGCAGTCAGAGGTGTTTGTGCGAAACCCTCATCTAAAACCTACTGATTACTTCTTTAGTTTTAACTTTTACAAATTACGTGTTTAATTCTAGGTAAGGACAATCTTAATTTCACATCATACAATAACATTTCATGTGCATCCAATTTTGGGAAAGGCCCAGATGTGAGCGGGCTGATAAGGTGTCCGCTCACTTTAGGCAATGGTAAAGACAGAAGTAAGGCATTTGTCCAGTTCCATCCATCAGACGATGACAGAAGATGGCATATAACGACATTGAATAGAATTATATATGCTGGTATAGACACAGTCAGAGTAGATATGTAATGGTTATAGCTATTGTGGGTTTGATTATAGGAATAATATTGGTTTCACAGTTATTCGATTATTATGCGTTAGTTAATTTCACAAAACTACTAGCTTATAAATTGTTATGGCTGCCTTATAAAACATAACTCAGACTAACCTAACTGAGAAAGTGGTAGCTCAATGGTTAAGGTGGTGGTCTGCTAATCAGAAGGTTCATGGGTTTTAATTCTACCTCAACCCAGCTACCACTGCTGGGCACCTAAACAAGGCTCGTAACCCTCACCTGCTCAGTTGAATAAATACGAAATAAATGTATTTTGCTTAGAATAAGAGTGTCTCCTAAAAGCCAGACCCCAACAGTTTGGCACCCCAAACCACAACTGTTTAGAAGGGATTCTGACAAATCTACATTCTCTTGTGCTCTTGATTATGTTCGTATAGTGAAAGTGGGATAAATGTCTGCTGCCTTTGTGCTTCGGTGCCATCTGACACTGCCATATGTGAAAAATTTAAAATTCTAACCCCATTAAACCTCTGGGTAATTACATCCAGTGTTATTTAGCCACTTCAAGGCCACATATGGAAACAACAAAGTGTAGTCAAGGCTCATAAAAAGGCCAACGTAAAAAGGTGTAAAGTGAAAGCGAATGTCCCAGAAAAGGTGGTCAACTAAAGCAAAGGCTAATTAGGGTTTTTTTTGCCACTGTAACCTACATTAGGGCAGAGCCTCAGGCTGTTTCCCTTAGTAAACATTTCTAACTAATCTACACCCACACCACCAGACAGTGCCATAAGGTTGGTTGGTTGGTTGTGATTAATAGAATAATGTCTTTTTTTCATTTATCAAATTGCTGAAGTAGCAGCTTACAGCTAATTCAAGTAACGACCTGACACCAGACAGCAAAGCAGTTCCTGATGTCAATATCAAAACCACTAGATACCACACTGGAAAAAAATTGATGTTTCCAGGCAACGACTGCAGAAACAGTTGTTTGGGCTCTGTTCTTAACATCCTTTGAAGTAGCGGATACTGTACGTGTCTATCCAGGTGACTCATTGTCTATTTGGAAAACTGTCACACAAGAACCATAAAGATATTTCGATGTAAAGCAATGCACCACCACTAACCAACATAAAGCCCACAAACGTCATATTGAAGTAAAGCAAGCAAACAAACACACAAATGGGCCAGGTGACATTAAACATGGAGCTAGCCATCACTTCCTGTCACCTGGGCTAGATCAGAGACAATAAAAAAAAAAGGAGTGCCTAAAAGCAGTAAAGTGCTATAAATAGAAAAGGCAAAAAAAAAACCAGGCTGAATTGTTAAGGTTGTTTTCCACATAAGAAGAATTTCTGCAGGCCTCCTGTATTAATGGACAGGACTTGTGTGTTCGAGCCATGAAGGCTTTTCACAAAAACAAAACACCGGCGGTTATCTGACACCATTTGGATTTGGGCCAGTGCCGTATTGTGAGTACTATAGAAGCATAAACAGACTACAGACGGAACAGACCAAACACACCCCGCACGGCCTTAAACTTTGCAAGCCAGTGAGTCTGGGTGGGTGAGTGCGCACTAACTCTTACTGCTCAGTCACTCGGAGGAGAGAAGGAGAAAAGGAAACGAGAGGGAGAGAGAGCGAAAGAAATTCCTGAGTCCATGGCAACCCTCTTGCCCATAGAGCTGACGCACTTGCTTTCCCCTTTCTGCTGTCTTCCACCCTCTATTAAGCAAACGTGGTCCATTATACCCCACCTCCATAATGGCTGCTGAGGGAGAAGCTGAAACCGTCCTTACACCCATACTGCTGTCATTAAGGTTTCACCATATCAGCATACACAACAACATGGAGAAGCTCCAAAAGCCCAGGTGACTCAGCACTCCGAGTAAGCTTCTGCAAGAGTTTACCATGCTGCTTTAATCATTTACTTTTAAACAAGCGACTGATTATTGGCCAGGGCTTCAAACACGATGGAACTGCTGTACACGTCCTTCTAGTAAACAAACGTCTGTGCAAACACTCCAAAACAGCAAGTATCAATTGTTGACTCATAAAATAATGTGTTAGTCTAAGACCAGTTTGGTCTGGAGTACTTAATTAGGATGTTATACATGACATTGGAAAGCAGTGACGTTATTTGTACCAAGCTTGTGTGTTACTGATGTTTTTCTGCTTAGGATTTACTATGGGTAATAATTTATTAAAACTATTTTATTAAAGATAGATAAGGCTAAAAAGAAATTAAGCATTTTCTGCACTAGAATAAGTATCCGATTTATATCCAATTTATATCCAATTTATTTCCACATATGAATGAGGCCTGAAACAGGTCTGAAAATATTAGTGCATGTGCTTTTTTTAATGCGCACACGTTCATAAGTCATATTCTATTTGTTCCACAAAAAATTTGGAACTGAATCACTTCATGTATGCGGTGTTAATGCATTATTACACTAGTGAGCTAAAGGGCGAAGCTTGATTGCACCGCCCCGATAGCGAAACATACAGTGTGGGGCTGTAGCCTTTAGGAGACTGCTCAGGTTACAACGGCAATAAAAGTCGCCCATTTAAGAGTTGCTTTGCCACTGAAATATTTTAGAGACATTATTTGAAGGTAAAAAAACTACATAGTGTTGCCTTAAAACTTAGCTCATATATATTTTTGTATTCTCGTCAATCAAAACATTTCTATCCCTAGTCATAGTATTTACTGTATGCTGTTTCTAGTCATTTGCATTTTCAGATAAAAACTTACTTCTTAAAGGAAAATAATAGTTTGATTACAATCTTTGCACTTGTGCTCTTGAGCATTTACAGAGTTATCTAACACGCTAATCACATAGCAGCAGTGCGATGCATAAAATGAGTTAAGAGCTTCGGGTATTGTTTAATTTTATCCATCAGAATATAGGAATATGTGAGCTTCATGATTTTTGCCCATGGCATGTTGGTTTTGTTAGTGCCAGATGGGTGGCTTTGAGTGTTTCTTTAGCTGCTGATCTCCTGGGATTTTTTCACACAACAGTCTCTGGAGTTAACTCACAACAGCGTTCTAAAGAGAACACATCCAGTGAACATTATTTCTGTAGATAGAAAAAAAAAATGATAGATTTCAACATAGAACTGTCAGACCTGCTTAATACTAAAGAAAAGCTTAATTACAAAACCACCACATAACCACACCTGCAATGAGCAGAAAAGCGTACAGAATGCACAACATGAGCAGAAGACCATATCAGGTTCAATTACTGATAAGAACACAAAGCCGAGACTGCAGTTCTGTACAGATTCTCAGAAACTGGACAGTTGAAAATGAAAAATGTAGCACAGATGGTAGGGTCAGAATTTGACATCAACAGTAAAAATCCATGGACCTAACCTGCCTTTCTACAGTACAGACTGGTGGAGGTGGTGTAATGCTGTGGGGAATGTTTTCTTGCCACAGATTTAATCAATCAACACTCAAATGCTGTAGAATATTTGAGTATTTTTAAATATTGTTGTTAACTATGTGCATCTCTTCATGGCTACAAATTCTCTTTTAATGACCGTGACATAAC
>VCAZ01000059.1:647500-650000 GCA_005784505.1 Bagarius yarrelli
CCCCGCTGTTAGTTATGGTCTGACCGGAGCTCTGTGTGTTACTGCTTTTCCTTAACAACAAAGGTTCTATACAGACAAACATGAGACACTCTTCCTGAAATCTAATACTGTGGGAAGGAGCGCCATTCTGAGAGCCAAAACGTTTGCTATTAAAAAGCGGACTTCATTTTCATGCAATCGAACACTGGCGCATTTTGTTGTATGTCAAAAGAACCCTGTAAGAGACAAAGCTTCGACTTCCCAGAATCAACCAAAAATGCTGCTAGGGCATCAAATCCACCCAAACAACCACAAAATTATAGATCCGTCCTTTAAAAGTGTTGTGTTCAACCAAACACCAGGCGGATTCGGGATAAAGATAGTCTTTTTTTTGAACCCCTTTCTTTTGCCCTTACTATAATTCCTATCATTAAGATCATTACAAGCCTAGTGAAACTTCCAGAAATGCAAAGACCACCCCAATGTCTGGGTACCTTCTAGTCTTCAGAACTAATTTAATCACAAATATGCTAGCCAAGAAATAAATCTGACACAAAGGATACATTTGTACAAAGATTTTACTATATCAGATGAGGTGAAACCTGCTGCACGTGTGACAATGCTGAACCCAGAAGCAGTTGGAAGCTTCAATCAAGACCATACACAGCAAACAGGAAATCCTCTGCACACACCACTGCACTCTTACCTGGTAGTAGTTTCTGATGTGTCTGATCACAGTGCTGAGGTTCTGGATTCGGAGGTTGATGTCATTGTTTACATGTTTGTTCACCCGGTGGTTGGTAGGGTTTGGGTCTCTGTTCGAAAAAACACAAAACGAAGAAAAAGAAATCTTGAATGAACTCCCAGGAAACAACTGTGCAACTAAAATATGCAGAAGAACAGTCAGATAAGCAAGGATGCAAATAACCTCAGACACACACACACACACACTCAGCTTATTGTTTAATGTAACCCCAAGCTTTGCTTTAAAAAAAAAAAAAAAAACCCAAACGTAAACTGTACATACTCATATAGAAACAGCGATGTTGCGTGGCTGCCACTTTAAAACACAACCCACTAATAAAAGAACGCACACTGAAGTACCCCATGCTCTCAACATGACTCTCTCACTGACAGTGACATCAAAAGAGTGATGTGTTTTTTCACTCTAGCTGAAATGAGCTAGAATGGGGAAAGGGGGGAGGGGACGAAAGAAATAATTACTCATTTTTTTAGTTCTGGGAATTTTAGGGCACGTTTTAAGTGCACACTTGCTAAACCGTTCACTAAGACAGGGTGGGGCCTCCCTTTACTTATAAAACAACCTTGGTATTTGTAGCATGGATTCAACAAGGTACAGGAAACATTACTTGGGGATTTGGGAACGTGACTGCATGTCTTCTACTGGATTCAGAAAAAGCTATTAAAGAAATACTCGGACCAGCCAAGGATTACACCATGGTCAAGATTACAGAATTTACAACCTGTCCCCAATATGATGGTTAATATGAAAATGACTTAAAGCTGCTGGTTTATAGCCACAAACGCTGCCACATGATGAACGTGCAGGAGCTCCTAATAAAGCGCTCAGTAGGTGTAAGAATTTTAACTGTTGTTTGGAAATTGTACTCAGACCTGGCATACCACTGTGTCCACAGGGCAAATGAGAAGGAGTCTGGATATGATATGAACAAGGACATGAAGATAGTAGGTATGTGTGTGGGGGGTGCAGAGGATAAGGGGAGGTGGAGGCAGACGATTTGCTGTACCAACACCTGAAAGGAACATTCAGAAAGAGAGGCAGCTTTAGTTTACATGGAAATGCAGCACCTTAATGATAATCATTTGGTGACCCATTACATCCTATAAAACCCACTGTGTGTTAGTTACCAGCAGACCTGATGCACAGACAGACAGACAGACAGACACACACACAGACACAGACAGACAGACAGACACACACACACAGACAGACAGACAGACACACACAGACAGACAGACAGACAGACAGACACAGACACACACACACACAGACAGACAGACAGACACACAGACACACACAAACACAGAGACAGACAGACACACACAAACACAGAGACAGACAGACACACACAAACACACACACACAGACACAGACACACACCACAAACCAGACAACACACAACCACAGGGACACACAACACACACACACACACACACACATACGACAGACACACACACACACAACACAGACACACACAACACACAAACACAGACACACACACCACAAACACACACAAACACACACACACACAAACACAGACAGACAGACACACACACACACAGACAGACAGACACACACACACACACACAGACAGACACACACACACACACACAGACAGACACACACAAACACAGACAGACAGACACAGACAGACACACACACACACACAACAGACAGACACACACCACACACACACACACACACACAAACCACACACAGACAGACACACACAGACAGACAGACACACACCACAAAAAA